>JAEANM010019991.1:0-12220 GCA_017656035.1 Myanophis thanlyinensis
CCCCAGCCGGCGCTGCGCAAAGACCTTGTGTGCGTAGGCAGACTTTTTTTAATAACGCTTTTCATCCCGCGGGCCATGCCAAATGCCCTGGCAGGCCGGATCCGGCCCGCGGGCCGTATGTTTGACACCCCTGCTCTAGACCAGTGCTTTTCTAACTTGGTCACTTTAAAATGTGTATACTTCAACTCCCAGAATTCCATGGTGGCTAGGGAATTCTGGGAGTTTGTTTGTTTGAATATTATTTTTTTATGCCACCCATCTCCCCTATAAGGAGAGTTTGGGTGGTTTACAAATTATAAAAGAAATAGAAAAATAATTAAAATATTAAAACTACACAAATTAAGATTTTAAAAATTATACTGAAACCAGAACTAACAGAAGGGCAGGATGGGGGCAAGATGGGGATCTTACCCCACCAATCACCTCCAGTGGTAAATGCGCCCCTCGGGGCACTGGACCAAATTCAAGTTTTAATATCTTCCAGAAGGCCAAAAGGATGGGTGGGAGCAGTTCTCACTTCTGGTGGTGGAGTTTTTCCTCAGGAATGGGCCACAGCAGAAAAGGCTCTTCTCCTTCATCCCACCTGCTGGAGTTCCTTAGTAGACAAAATCCATAGCAGGCCTCTTCCACTGGTGCGAGTGGGGCTGGCTAGTCCCATTGGCGAGAGATAGCTCCTCAGATATTTGGGAGTTGAAGTCCACATATCTTAATGTTGACAGAACATTGATCAGAAGAGAAGTCCTTGTGGTCCTGCACTTCCAAGGAGTCCTGTGCCCCTTCCTGATGTCAGTCAGGAAAATGTTAAGCACAATCTGTTTCCCAGGACATTCTGTTGCATTTATCCTGAGTGCTACCTTTTATTCTTTTTATATGTCTTATTTTTTGCTTCATTGTTATTGTTGGATATTGTGTGCTGGTTTGGTTATGTTATGATCTTGGTATTCAAATGCTATTTTAAACATACCATGGATATTTTCATCTTTTGTAATATATGGGACCTGCCAAAAGTCACTTGATTATGTCAGGGTATAACTGTGATAGATAAATAAATGTTTACTAATCACCATTAGTTGTTACTAGGCTGATGGGCGAATGCATTTTAATAAAAACAAGGGATAAGGATAATTCCCAATATTTTAGCAGCACTGTCAGGACTTTTGCTTTCATATTCTTCAAAAAGGGAACTTTGTGATCCATATCATAGGTGCTACTGCTTATTTGTAGAATGTTATACAGTACAACGTACTGTGTCAACGCTTGTACCGATTACTAAATATTCTCACAAAGCCTATTGTCCCTTTGTCACAGAATCTGAGTTATGTTTCATATTCCATGGTAAAAACTGAATTATAATATTGAAATGCAGTAGACAAAATGTTGGATGACAGTATTCTAAAAGAAGTACATGATATCAGCACATTGGGAATTCATTTTGTTGATTGTATAAAGAAAAAAGATGGAATAAATGACAATAAACAAGGCTGTAGTATGGTGTTGCTACCTGTACTAACAAAATATAATGCTTTTCATATTCGGCAATAACACAGGGGTTTTTTTTTTTGTTTTTTTTTTTCCAAATTGGATGCCATTAGAATTGCCACCAAAAATTGGCTGTTCGACAACCTTTAATGCACCGGGCATTGTTAGAAGTTCAGTAAAGTTCTGTTTGGATTCTGTTTGTAACTCCCCCTGAGAATAAGGATTAAGATTAGGTGATGTAATAGAATTGTTGGAACCTGGGGAAGGTTATAGTTCCAAACATGACAAATTAAGAATAGATGAACATTGCATTTATCTGTATAAAACTGTTAGCCAATCAGTTTATACAGTCCAGGAGAAAAAAGCTAAAACAATTTACACAGACTTTATTTAATTAATTAACTAATAACAAGTGTTGAGGTTTTGGTTATTCAGTTTCCAAAATTCCATATCCTAACCTCCCTCCCCTTTTTTTCTTGGCATTAAATTTAATTAATGAAATTTGATGTGAATCTGGCTTCTCCACATGTTGCTTTTTAGGAACTTGGCAGAAACTGTTCCTGGTGCTGCCGTGTGTGTGTGTGTGTGTGTGTGTGTTTTCTCAGAGCCTGCATGGACAAGTCCCTGCAGTTTTCTTGGCAAGGTTTTTCAAAAGAGGTTTGTCATTGAATTCTTTCTAGGGCTGAAAGAGACAGACTGGCCCAAGCTGGCTTTGTGCCTGAGGTGGTAGAATTCCATATCAATGCTATGATTAAAACTTGAAAAGCTTTTTTTTAGCAATTGCCATTCTAGTGCAGTATATATTTCTGGTGAAAGCAGAAATGGCAACATGGAGCACTGCTAAGAAAGATAAGCATGAATGGTCCTCAATCAAAATTTCCCTTTTACTACAACCTTTAATTCAACATACATAAAATATTTATTTAGAGAAAAGCATAGACTATTTAATAAATGTCTTGTTAGATATTGAATGCAACAAAAGAACTGAAGCATGCATAAATTGGAAGGATAATAATAGTTGTTGGAATACCATCCAACTCAAAGTCAGCAAGCAACAAGCTCAAGAGGAGGGACGGTGTTACACTAAGTGAATTCTATGCACATTTACCTTGAAGAATTAAATGCTATTCAATCCAGTAAGTTTACTTCTGAGTACATATGCACAAGATAATGCATTTAAGCTCCATTATTATGCTTCAATAGCCAGAGTGTTTATACATGTGTGCTAAAAATAAACTTCACGGAATTCAGTAGAGCATCCCCAGGTAAGCATGCATAAAATTGCAGATCAGGAATATTAATTGATTAGGCTCTTTTCTGTTGTGGTTATTTCCAAACAAATACTGTTAATATATAAATAGGCTACATGGTTTTAATTTTGCATATGTTTTAATGAAGTTACATTCGTTACTAGACTTAGTGGAACATTCATAATATCTGAATGAATGCATTACAATTATACATCTCTTAGACAAACAATTCAGATATGAAGTGATTTTTCTTCTAACCCTGTATCTCTTAAATGGACATATTTGAAAATAATTTTCGGTTATGCTTCTATTATAGCCTACATTTTTGATTATTTACTTAAGTAAAGAGAATATCTAGTAGTCTAAGTATCAAATGACCAAATTCTGGAAAGAGAAATAAACATTTCCGATTAGACTGAATTAATATTTTGAGAAGTAAATAATGGAGTTCTCTTTGTCTGTCTATTATTAATTATGTTGCAAACTTCTGCTGTCCTAAAACCATAGATATGCCTTCTTCCTTCTCCTACATGTGTTTTTGGGTCCTTTTTGGGTCTTTGTCTCAATTTGCAGAGCAATTGTGTTTTCCATTATTCTAACATGTCACATAATACTAAAATAATACGAAAGCGATATATTTTAATTGAACCCAAGTCGCAGTTAGTTCCACATAATAAACAAAAGATGATCTGAAACAATAAAAGACTATCTGGTAATATGAGAAAGCATGCTGTACTTGGTCAAAGTACAGTATGTTCTCACACTTTTTTGTAGACATAGCTCTAGTGTCTTGCTTGCTCTTAACTTTTCTTGAGGGACATGACCTCATGATTTCTAGAGTTGTCTGGTACTCTAGACTTGTTTTTAGATGTTCTGCTTTGGAAGTGATGTTTTCCTTCTGCCAACAAAAGACTTCCCATGGAGATCATCATCTAGAGCATGTTGGAAAAAAAACCTGTACATGTCGGTGTATGAGAGTTTATGACTTGGAAGAGACATGGCAACAAGGTCAACCAATGGAGGAGACATGATGACAAGGTCAGTCGATTGGGCTAATTGGTGATTCAAACAGTCAGGAGCCTGGGCGTGGCTTAAGCTTAGCTTAACTGATTCTGTATATAAGAATTGCCTGTTTGCCTCCATTATCCTGCCTCCATTATCCTGCTTCCATTTTCTATTTGCTACTTCTTCTGTCTACAATGAAAGAGCTTCATGGGTATTATATACATGCATTATGTTTTATATTATATAAGGAACTTTCTTCTATTTAAATTAACCCTGATGAATTATTTGACTGTGTGCTTGCTGAATGTGCTGCTACAAACTCTGACAGTATATAACAGGAGTAGAGGCGACATCTGCACATCCACATTTCAGGATCCCGTTTGATTGTTGAGTTTTGTGCCACTACTGCCATTTCATCTTGGCTCCAAGAGAAATAGGACACCTGGCCTGGCCTGGCCTGGACAAACTATTTTGTGGGGTGGAGGAATGGGGTTTGATGTGGGAATATCAGTTTCATACAAATTCAAGTCTTCTGGGAGGTCAATGTTCCCATGTTCATCTCTCCCCCTAAATTATTTAAGTCTTGAAAAAGGAAATTACATTTTAAAAACCATTTTTGGGGAGGAATCACTTTTACGGGCAATGTACTGGTTTGACTGTAGTTGCCAGGTTGAAAATATATACAATAGACCTGAAATGGAATCCTATTTCACATTCTAGTCTAAAAAGGCAATGTATCAAAAGAAATAATTTCCTGAAGGATGGAGACTCAGGTAATAAGTATTAAAGCATCAAAGTTCCTGGTAGAATGAACCAATGTTCTCATTATCTTTTTCAATATCCTTCATGACTCTTCAGGATTACAACTGTCCATTACTATTATCATCATTGTCTCATCATTATCTGAAATGAAATTCAAAGATGGTAAATTCTATTTTTTGCAGGGTATAATCCAGCTATGATTTATTTATTCTCCACTGAAGTAGCTCCAGTAGTTTCAGCTGACATTTTTAATACCAGTGGTCTTGGTCTTGGACTGTAGTGAAATATATTCTGTTTCTGTTAATTCTTAGTGTGAACCAAAACACATTTCTCTCAACTTACAACTATATCCTAGCTTTCTCCATGTTCATGCCTGTTAGGCATATTGGACTACATCTGTCATGCCCCTACCTACTATTGCTAGTAAATGTAGCATCAAGGTGAAGTCCAACATATCTAAAGATAAAACCTGCTGTACATTTTCATGCACTCCAGTTAAATCTTCCAATGCCCAGTGCTTTTAGTCACTTATTTCTCCTTTGTAATTGTCCCTCCCTTTCTTTCTCTCTTTTAGCAGAGTAGGGACAGAAGCAATTATATTGACTACAGGAGGGAAGAAATCACAGCCAAGTAAAACCAATGAAGAGCTAGTTGCTAAATTGTTACATATTTCCCTTAAAATAATGTTTGCCAAAGCCAAACAAAAAATCCATATAAAGAACCCATAACTTTCCTTCATTTCTTAAATAGAAATAACTGTTTTGACCCTTCCCCCCACAAGGTTATTTCTGAAGAAATGTGGGGGAGTGATTCCATTGACCTGGCAGCATTGCTCCATGGAAATGTTTAACTGTCCATTTTTATTCTCTTCGAGGAGATCAAGGAATGGGTAGCCTCATAATGTCTAAAGGCTATTCTTTAGCTCTACCTCTCATCAGATGAGGACAGCATGAAGCACTTGCAATTACCTTGCAATTATTACACTACAATATATAAACTTTTCTTGAAGGAGGCCCTGTGCCAGTTACGGGCAGAAAAAAGTTACGAGGCTGCAGTGCACTGGCCTGAGGGAGGGAGATAGGTAGTGCTATCTCTAATGCAGAGATGAAATTCAGCAGGTTCTAGCAGGTTCACTAGAACCAGTAGTAAATTTTCTAAGCAGTTCAGAGAACCGATTGTTAGAAGAAATCTCCTTTTTTTTTCACTTCACAGGGTTAATCCTGTAAAGAAGGCAGGAAAAAACATTCTGGTGTTGTTTCTAGACTAATTTTTATTGCCCTGCTTACAGAAACTGCCCATCCAGTCACATGACCCCCCCCCCGGCATGCCCACCAAGCCACACCCACAGAACCGGTGATTTAAAAAAAAAATTGAATTCCACCACTGATCTAATGGTTACATTTCAGGCCGAGAGATTAGAAGTCAGCTTTGGCCAATGGAAAAATAGTCCCCATCCTCTCTGCCTCACCTCAGGATTGGGGGCAGGGGGCAGTCTGCTTTGAATTGCATGGAAAAATGTTCTTTGTGAGGGGGTTGGAAAGGAGGAGGAGACAGAAAGCTCTCTGAAAGAAGTAGGATAATCTCTTGTTGGGGCCCAATAGGCTGTTTGTCAAATAAGACCTAAATACTGGACCTTTGCTGAGAATTATAATTGATATTCAAACAAAACATTTACCATGGATTCAGCAGTTCAAATCTTGCTCTAGTAAGGGCTGTTCTTTGATACTTTGATACTTAGCCAAATTGTGAGATATTTTTCTATCTGCAATGTCCTTTGTAGACCAGGCATGTCAAACTCAGAGTCCCCCAAGGGCCATATTGTCACATTTGAGTTATGATGAGGGCCGCACTCTCTTCAATTGGGCAGCAGTGGCTGGGCTCGCGCTTGGCAGTTTGGAGGGCAGCCCACCTTGCTCTTGGGACAGCAGGACAAGCAGAAAACACACGGTGGTGACACGGGTCGGTTTCAAGCGCTGGCCTCGCCCAGCCAGCTCCTCTGACCAGGCTAAAGAGGAGTTGCTATCAGAGGAGTTGCTGTCACTCCAGGGGAGAGGCATTTCTCTTGCAATTTGCCCAGGGAGCCTCGGAAGTTTTTTTGCTTATTTGTTACATGTCTAGACTGCCTTTTCAATAGTGAACTCCAGACAACATGTAGGGTTCTCCTTTCTGTTTACTCGCTTAATTTTATTTATTGATTTAAAATATTTTACCCCACCTTTCTGCTCAAGAAGGATCCAAGGCAAAACAACGCCTGTGCGGGCCACTAGTACACTTGCAATGGGCTGCATGCGGCCCCCAAGCCGCATGTTTGACATGCCTGTTGTAGTCTTTTTGACTTGGTGTCTAGTCAAGATTACCGAGATAATGTATTGATAGTCCCTGCTGTGAGACAATTAGTTATCTAACTGGTGGGCAGAACAATCAGTTTCTACTCTTCTAAACATATTTTAGATTGTATACTCAAATTCAAATTCAAATTTTATTGGTCACATGCACAGTCATATATATTTTTTCTCCTAAAATATAACACTCAAATATATATTATAAACATTTAATATCAACATATCTACGAAGGCAATCTGTTAGGAAAAATAATTGTTAACATAGTTCAGAACATTAGCTAAAATTTGAATAAACTATCTCTAATTAAAATATGTATTCACAATTCTTTTTTGTGTGTGTGTGTGTGTTCAATTTTCCAGTCAATACTATTTGAAAGTTTAAAAATTAACTAGTTTTCCTTGTTTTCTGGAAATTTTATAAGATACAGATTGAGTGATTTTCCTGAATTTTTCACATTTTCACCAGAGTTTTTGTCAAATTCTTGAGCAATCCTAGAATAGTGACAGAAGCAAAAATAGTATTTAGTATTTAATAAGTAAGTGTCTAGTTTCAGTTATAACTAAACATAAAAAAGCAATAAAAGCAAAAGCAATAAAAGCACAGCACTTAGCAGTATCACAATTAAGATCTTCTTTAAGAGACGGTTAATCAAGACTGCCAGCTAAGAATTACCTGTCAATTTACTTAACAATCCTTCCAATGCAACTTAGAAAGCTCTCAATTAAGATAAAGCAGTTTTGAGGAAATATTGCATACTCCTTATTGTCTCTGTTTAGATTTCAGGATCAGTTCTTCGGGAATTATGAGCATCAAATGAGTGAATGAATGAATGAATGAATGAATGAGATTCTATGGCTGTGAAAGTTGGACCATAAGAAAGGCTGAGTGCCAAAGAATTGAGGTCTTTGAACTATGATGCTGGACTGCAACGTGATCAAACCAGTCAGTCCTAGAGGAGATCAACCTTGACTGCTCTTTAGAAGCCCAGATCCTGAAAATGAAACTCAAATACTTTGGCCACCTAATGAGAAGGAAGGACTCACTTGGGTAGAGCCTAATGCTGGAAATGATGGAGGGCAAAAGAATAAGGGGATGGCTGAGAATGAGGTGGATGGATGGAGTCACTGTGAAGCAGTCAGAGTGAGTTTAAATGGACTCCAGGGGATGGTAGAGGACAGGAAGACCTGGAGGAATGTTGTCCATGCGGTCATGATGTGTTGGACACGACTTTGCAACTAACAACAAGAATGCTGCAAAGATTTGTGAGTGGTTTTGTCAAGTGTGCTTCTTCATCATTGTCTCAGGGATTTCTAAGATTTGCGCATCAACCTGTTGCACCTCATGTAGGATTTTTTTTTCAAATGTTAATAGTGATGATTGATTAGATTTTGCAACTTTAAGAAGAAATGCAAACAGGTTCTCCTTTAATAATAAAAATGTCAATACCTACAAATCTAAGTGCAATAAAGATCACTAACTAGAGTCACATAATATGCAGAAATCTACCAGAGTGTAAATCTACATTAGCAAATGTTTTATATTGATTTGATTTAATGTTTTATATTCATTAATTCCCATCATCATCCAGTTTTATCATTTTGTAACAATCTAAGGATTTTAAATAAATATTTTGTCACAAATTCCAAGCAAAATGACAAGAATCTAAAATATAATCCAACCTAGGAAATGCTCTTACAGTAAAATACACAATGGCACTTCAAAAATTACACTTTTCCCAGATAATTCATTCAAATATTTTAAGTAGATAATTTGTATTCAATTTCTCCAGACTGTTGATAATCTGGTAAAGTAATTCTTTATATGAAGTTAAATTATATAGGTATTTTTTTTCTGTCCAAGAGCTATACTGCATTTGATTTTGGAGCGTCATGTTGGGGGCTGTGCTTGAATATGGATAGTGTAGTATAAGGAAACGGATCAGAAATTTGTTATAATTTAATTTAAAGTTTACTTTTATTTAAAAAATTCATAAACTGAATATGGATAACTTTTCATTATTTAATATTTTATTTTCACTTTATTTCATATTTTGTTGAATAATTTACCTTCACGTTTAAAAAAAATACACGTTACTGTCAGCTTTTTAGAGAGCCAGGATTGGACTAGGATACATGTTCAGGTCAATCTCAGCCAGGAAAACCACACAATAGCTTAATAGGTCAAATCTATAGTATATAATAGAATATTTATAAAGTACATATAATTTATATAAACTATTTAAATGGTGTTGGGGAGGTGGGGGGTATATATAACATTGTTGAATTATGATGTAGAAAAATTCTGATATTAGAATGTAGTGTGATTAAAGGGAAAAATCATTTAAAAACTTTTTAAAAATAATTTTTAAAAAGATTATTGTGCATTAAAGTGTTATATGAAGAAGAGCGAACATATAGCATACAAAACACAACAGCTGTTAATGATAAAATTGGAAATGGTTGCTGGTGAATCAGTAGGTATGCCTTGCTTCTTTGCCTTCTCGCCTTTTGCTGAAAATTCTAGAGGACAGACATAGTATCATCTCAGCAGCTTTCACAGAAGCAGCAGTGTGTCATTACAATGCAATCCAGGTTCCTTTTGTACACACTTTGTAACATTCATACATGTCCAAAAGGGTCAAAGCCTGTAGCAAGACAGGACAACTTTGCTTTTGGCAGGAGTCTCAGGACAGGTTCCATATAGTCCCTTGGGAGTGGGGCGGTATAGAAATGCTGTAAAATAAATAAATAAAATAAATATTCATATTTAAATTGGATTCAGTCAAAGATTCATAAGTTTATGAGGGAAATAGGGGAGGAAATTCAAAAAGTGCGCTTTGACTTCTAAGTAGAATATAAATACAAGAAATGATTGACTAAAACAATATTTATGGGGGAAGGCACAATCTGCATTCAAACTTCAGGGGAATCATATCTGGGTTGAAGGCTGGGCTTTGTGTGCTTGGCTAAATTTTGATAAATGTTGATTAGACATGGCATGATATGACCTTCGACAGTGTTCCTTTTTTGATAGTAATGCATGAGGATCTTTCAGGCCAATCATGCAGATCAGTTCATCCCTGAATATAGGCACAGGGCTGCCTACCAGTGTCAACTGCCATCGCATAAACTACACTTGGTGCTGTCACAGATTATTTGGAGCAAATGGAGAATATTCCTACTGAGTCATAGAACATTGATTCATTTTAGAGCCACTTGAACACAAATTCAAAACTGCCACAATACAAAAATGATTCAAAGCACAGCAACAAATAAAATGTTCCAACAACAAAATATGCTTGTCAAGAAGAAGGATCAGGGGTGGTGAAACTCAAGAGCTGACTTTACTAATCATTGCAACTAATCTTTGCAGTAATTTTGGAATGCTTTGCCTGCCATTCCTGCAGCAGCATCTATATCCTTTGATGCAATCCTTATCTTGCATACCATGAGAAAAGGACCCTGCATGGAGGGAAGATTAGATCAGAATAAATTCATTATTCAGCAGTTAGTTGCTAGGCTCAGACCATAGACCCCTTCCTGTAAAACCAAATAGGCATCTCGATATGAAAGAGGCAAAGTACCCTTGGTTTTATGGAAGGATAAAGTGCCCTTAAAAACACGTTTTCCAATATTGTTCTCATTCTTTTCTTATTTCACTATTCTTTCAACTGGTAGTTGCGAGGGCAGAGGTGAAGAAAAGGGAACAATGTGTTTTCTGTCTGCCCTCTGTTTAAATCTGCACTTGTGTTTTTATTGGGGAAGGGGAGGGAAGATGAATTAGTACCCCAGGGACCTTGATATGTAATTGACTGACTCATTCTTGACTGCTTTTTCTGCCCTTTCCTTACACACACACACTCACACAGTCATCCCAATCAACTCACCATACTCCCTGTGCTCACTGTTTGTTTGGATTTCTCACAGGCAAGGTTAATGTAATGATCCACATCTTTCAAAGAAAAATTGTACATGTTTGTAATCTGCCCCAATGGCTTCAGGAGCTCACATTCATTTTCTTTCTAGGTAGCAATAGCATTACGAATCACTTTGGACACAAAGATCCATGAGCAGCTTCTGTTTGTTAAATTAAACTACTCTATTATTGTGTGCCCACAGGCTTTTGACACTTCGCTATTACAGATCATTCAGATGGTTTGGGAGCCTTTCAAGCATTCTTGTATTCTTGTGTCAGACCCCTGGTAATGCCTTGCCATGTCCATTTATTTTCAAGAATCCTGTAATAAATTTGCTATTACAATTACTAAATTACAATCAGTGTGAACAAATAATTTACATTTTTTAAACTGTAAAGAAAGAACAAAAAGAATGCATGACTCCTCATTTAATGCAAAAAGCCAAAGAGTTAAGAGAATGCACACAGACAGGTTTTCCCTAAATACTAGTAAAATCAGCTTTTGAAAATTGTTTATTCTGTATCCATTAGCTACCTTCCCCCAGTGCTCACATATACAGGAAGAACTGCTGGATCCTAAAACTAAAAAAAAAAGGAGGGGGGCATTTAATTTAAAGCATTTAATCTCTCCTCCTCAAGAAAAGAGACCTGCCCCTCCTGTCCACTTTCTACCTGTTTCCTGCTTGGTTTTAAAATATTCAAATAAAGTATTCAAATAAAGGAAGACAAGACTCCATGAATAAAAGGCATCTTTCCACCCTATGTTGGATATGGGTAGGGATATCGTAACCACTAAAGAAGGGGTATTGAGAAAAATCTCTCATTGCAAGGTGTGAAAAAATATAGACCAGCTTTTAAGATCTATCCAACATTACATTTATTCATAGATTTTCACCCAAGAGATATTTGAATTTGTATTTCTATATAGGTAACTATAATGCTGGGAAATGAGAAAATGTTTCTCCAGCTGTATTCACTTGAAAGCGGTAACATCATCTAACAACAGTGAATAGTAATAATACTAACTGAACATTCTGTTCCTTAATTAATTTGTCAGCTGTATTTTTGTGAATTATTTTACAAATAGAGTGAAACCATTTCAATTTCCATAAAGGACTGTGTGTGTGTTTCTGTTAGTTAAAAATCCCCTTGTTAAGTGAAACATTTTATTTGGCCTAGCAATGTCCTAGATTATATAGTGCATTAATAACTGTTTAACAATTGTTGCACAATGGAATATTCAGTTGAAAAACTCCCCTCTACTCCTTTATTTATTTACGAATGATTCTCCTAGGTCTCTCTTTTCTCATCAAGGATTTCACTTGCCAATTAACCCAAATGAAGACACTAGTTCCTATTACAAGAAGCCGTATTTGCCCATTACAGCTCCTACTGTTATAGCCGAAAACCCGGTCCAAATCGGTGAAAGAAGACTCAAGAAACCGGGTCCGTTTGGATGACCGTGA
>JAEANM010019992.1:0-12218 GCA_017656035.1 Myanophis thanlyinensis
GGGGAGCCCCATGTAGAGAGCATTGGCATAGTCCAGACGGGAGGTTACCAGGGCAGAAGTGACTGTGTGAAGGGCACCCCGAAGGGCTCCCCGACTCAATGGTGAGCTACTTCCGAAATCATGCCAAGATTAGTCTAGGCAGTCACTAGAAGTCAACACTGACTTGAAGAAATGTGCACACAAAAAAAAAAAAAGTAAGCAGCTTTCCTCTGGGCCAGAACTGTATGTTTGGCACCAACACTAGTACTGTAATAATCCAAAATAGAAGCAACACAAAAATTAGACTCACCTTCAAGTCTTGGGCCACATCTAGAATACGTGATAATTTTGCTTGGTCATATTGTTCTCCTCTCATATACCATTCTGCCATGGCATGCATGATGAGCTGACGAATCGAAGGGGACTGACCCTAAGAACATAGTTAAATGTTAGCCTATTCCTATACTTAGTTATTGGTTTGGTGACAGAGACCAGATCCTTGTTCCTCTAATACGTGATAATCCGCTGGAATTGGATGTTTCAATTGGATTTGAGCCCAGGGCCACAGTAATGTCAAGGCACAAGGCTGAGAGCACTAACCCTCATGGCCTTCCTCTATTCCATCTCATCCAACCTCAAAGCAAGAAGGGAACTGTCTAGGGAGGTTCTCAATCCTCCAGGTCATAGTTGTCCCAAAGGTGCCTTTTCCAAAAGGCAACTGGAGTTTCTTGGGGCTTTTTTCCCCCTTGAAAATGTTTTGCTTCTCATCCAAGAACTGAAGAAGCTTCTTGGATGAGAAGTGAAACAGTCTGAAAGAAAAATTTCCAGTTGCCTTTTGAAAAAGCATCTTTCAGACAGAAAGGGAACTACTCCCCATTTCTGATCCAGGTCTTGCTAATGGGCAACCCAGGCAAAACACATGAAAATCCACACACTGAAACCCTTTCATCAAAAGGGGGAGGCAACACCAAGTGGAAACCAGAGATAGGCAACACGCAGAAAATACTCTGCTCTTCTTGCCAATCTCTTGCTCTCTTGGTTGAAACCACAACTAGTACCTCTACTTCTTGATGCTTTATTTACTTTCAGAAGACTGCCAGACATGTCTGATCTGTAGAAAACAACATTGAGGGAAGCTGACAAAGAGGATTTATTGGAAGCAACAACTGTGGCATTCAACTGATGTTCAAATGCTGCGCCTGTGATCAAAGATGCTAAAGTATGCCAAATACTTTCCCTCGCCTTTTCATAAAGGCATTTATAAAGATAGCTAGTTAAATTAAGTGCAACATCTTTGAGGGATATTTGGCACCCAGAAGAACCAGGAAGACCACACAGAATGAAGCAATAAGAGTTTTATTATTATGGATTTCAACAGGACTAATATTGATCCTGTTCCAAGTCCTGTTGGAATCCACAATAAGAGAACTCTAAAGTTTTCCACTGGCAGAGTGATGCAGGAGGCCATGGAGGCTGAAAATGGGTGGGGGTGGGGACACATGCAGCCCCTGCATGGCGCCCATTTTGGCCAGCAGAAGCACCGCAGGCCGTTCCTTTGGTATTTCCAGGCCGGCCACACAGGCCAGATTTAAGTGCGCCAGATCCACCTTGTGGGCCTTGAGTTTGATGCCCCTGCTCTAGACAATCTCTCTCAATGACTTCATAGGTTCCCAACCACTGGTCCACAAACTGGCCACCAGTCCACAGCGTGCCAGAAACTGGGCCAGACAAATGAGTGAAGTTCCACCTGCTCATAAGTTGGCAGGGAGAGTGTGTAACCATGCCTCCCCGGTACACAGAAAAACATATTTCTACAGAATGGGTCCCTGGTGTTGAAAAGCTTGGGTGCCTCTGGCATATACAACAGAGAACAGCTTGAGGCACATCACATACAGTGGAACCTCCAGTCATGAACGCCTCTCACCACAACCAAATCGGGTGTTGATCAAAAATTTTGCAAACTGCATCTGGTCACGAACAGAAATTCAGGTGGCGATCAAACACAGCACGGCTGATTTCCTCTTCTGAGCTGATTTTTCCCTCCACACAGTTTTTTTTTTTTTTTGTGCATGCATGTGCAGTCACTCTCGTTTCCTTTCATGACCAAATCGGGTGCAGACTGAAGTTCTGACATGAATTACGGTCATGACTAGAGGTTTCACTGTAACTGAATCGATACCACACTACTCTTCTGAGGCAAAAGACAAAGTAAGTTATCTCCACTTTTGCCCCTTTCAAATCCTTACCTGCCCGTGCCATGCATAATGCAGGATGATAGCAGAATTTGGGTGGTTGCCAAGGAAAATAGGCATAAGTGTGGAGATGAGTTCATGCCGCAAAGTATGCCAAGAAGTGTTGATCTGTAGCAAAGCCAAGACCAACATATCTGGACAGTGCTTGATGGGGAAACTGAAGAGCTGCTTGACTTGTTCATACTGGCCCACCTCTGCCAACCGCAACAGGGATTCAATCAAATCTAGGCTCTTCCTAACAAACAAGAAACAAAATTGAAATCTATGAGCAAGTTCACATGGCTTTAGCTTTACTTGTGACTATCAAATATTTCTACATTTTATACTTGCAGTGAGAATGCTGCTACCTTTTGTACACTTCAACGAAGAACAGCTTCTAATAGAATCCAATTTGGATGCTTACAGTATAACATCTCACATATGAGACTGCTTTGAAAAGTGTACAACTGGCCCAGAATACGACAGCCAGACTGATCCTACACCTGATTACAATGTACTTTGAATTCCTTCCTAAAATAGCTAGACTGCTTCTGGATGTAATTCAAAACACTAGTTACTGCACAGAAAATCCCACGTTTCTGGGACCTGAAAGACCATATTCACTGTGTACATTAGAAACAATTGTGAACTGGCTCTTTTAATGAGCTTTAACTATCCTGAATTATACTGGTGTTTGACTACATTTTTCAGTAGAAAAATCTTGAAAATAAATGTTCAAGGTTTGGAAAAGGAAGATTTTCCTTTCCTTAAAATTAAAAACACAGTCTACAAAGGCTTCAGAATTACATAAGTCAGTTCTATAGTCTCTCATCTCTCATGACTGCAAAGTATAAAAAATGGGACCATCCATGGAATTTACACATCTAACTTTTATGCAACTGATTATAGTTCCCCTACTAATCTTACTATTTATTTCATATATCACTTTATTATTTTTATAAATAACATAAGGTGGCAAACATACCTAACATTCCTCTTCCTTTTTTTTATTCCCAGCAACCCTGTATGATGTTTTGGGTTCAGTGAGAGTGACTGGCTCAAAGTCACCAAGCCGGCTTTCATGCCTAAAGTAGCACTAGAATTCAATGTTCCTTGGTTTCTATCTGGTTCCTTAACCAAACTGCCCCTCTTTGGTTGATTCATATAACTAACTGTTCTCTTGGAGCTTCAAAAATTATTTCCATTCAGAGAGGTCTCATGATAAATACTGTCCTCATTATGACCCCACCAAACAAGTGCATCTTAAGAAAAGCAACGCTGCTGCTTACCACGTGGCAATTTCTCGATTATCATCCTCAGGTGGTGCTTTCAAGATCTCCGTGGAAACAGTATGACAGGGATAGTCAGCAAAACAGAAGATCTCTGGGTTAATGAGGGAATACTGAATGAATGAGAGCTGCAAAAAATGACATCATTGGAATCATCATTTCAGGCCTTTAACCACATTACGTGTGGATCTTCATCATTTTTTCCTTCACATTTTGTCCCCACTCTTAAGCATTTAGATTATTTTTGTTTTTCCTGCTCACTTTCAGAACAAAATTTTAAAAAATGATTTATTCTTTTGTCAAAACCAATTTATCCTTTGTAACTCTGCATTACTAGAAAAGGGAAAATCTCATACGCCTAAAGCTTAGTTTCTGAAGCAAATATTTTATTCCTTGCAACTCTCAAGTTAAGTTTGATTTTAGTTAACATCTACGATCAGCAAAGATGTTGTGATTGTTACTATCTCCCTTGCTATGTTCTTTAAAATCCTAATATTACTGATAATCCCAAGCATTCATTCAAAAGCTTATCATTTGAAAGATCAGCTTTTTAAAAAAAATTCTAGCTCATACTACACCCAAGTGAATACTCATGAATTAACAAATAAGTAAATATCATAAACAGTAGTATAGTCATTAGAAGAAAATGAAAATGGAGAAAAAACTGAGTGCTGCATATTTACCTGGCCTTCAGCATGTTTCCAAGGTCTGTATATTAGGTCAACTGGAAAAACCTCCAGTCCTAATCCTCGCTGAACTCCAAAGACTACAATTTGCAGACCCTTGCTATCACGAATTTGAAATCCAGGGTGGTCCAGCTCATATGTTACTTCCTTGAAGTTTAAGGTTGGGTTCTGCAGATGATATAAAGAGGTAGCAGTTTAATATGCAATATTCCTCACTTTTCCATGGATTAATATAGCGCAGTGAAATGAATACATTTTAGAAAGTACAGAAAAGGTGAGATTTACTGTTTTCCTAGCCCTAAAACACAAAACAAAAAAGGATGAAGTGACTATCTTACTTCCCAGTTTATCAGGGAAAGAAAGAAGGGAATAATATTCTCACCAACCCCTTCAAAAAGAGATTCAACGTTTCCCTTAAGATGTCCCCCCCACTGGTGTCAACTGCCCAGAGAAACTTTCCCATGAGAACTAAACCTAAAACAATGCAAACAAGATAACAATTCCCAATTGTCTTTACCAACTCCCCCCTTCGCTTTCTCAGTGACCTTGCAAAAGAAAGAAAAGATGTGTCAAAGCTAAAAGGCTCCAAATAATACTTTAAACAATGGCCAATATTCTTCAATAAAAAACCCCAGTCCAAAATGTCCTTTTAGCCTTGACATCATAAATGGTACGTGGTCTCAGGTGTGAAGGGGGAGGTGTGTTAAATTTGGTGTTATCGCTCTCACTCTCTCATACTGGTCACTGGTTCAACATGGCACCTCATGGCAATGAACTCCCTGAGGATCTGAAAAAATGAATTGTTGCTTTACATAAAGATAGCCTAGGCTATAAGAAGATTGCCAAGACCCTGAAACTGAGCTGCAGCTCAGTGGCCAAGACCATATAGTGGTTTAACAGGACAGGTTCCACTCAGAACAGGCCTCGCCACGGTCAACCACAGAAGTTGAGTGCCCGTGCTCAGCATCATTTCCAGAGGTTGGCTTTTGGAAATAGACATATGAGTACTGCCAGCATTGCTAGAAAGGTTGAAAGGGGGGGGGGGGGGTCAGCTTGTCAGTGCTCCAACCATACGCTGCGTCAAATTGGTCTGCAGGGCTGTCGTCCCAGAAGGAAGCCTCTTCTAAAGATGATGCACAAGAAAGCCCGCAAATGGTTTGCTGCAGACAAGCAGAGTAAGGACAGGGATTTCTGGAACCAAGTTCTGTAGTCCGATGAGACCAAGATAAACTTATTTGGTTCAGATGGTGTCAAGCATGTGTGGCGGCAACCAGGTGAGGAGTACAAAGCAAGTGTGTCTTGCCTACAGTCAAGCATGGTGGTGGGAATGTCATGGTTTGGAGCTGCATGAGTGCTGCTGGCACTGGGGAGCTACAGTTCATTGAAGGAATCATGAATGCCAACATGTACTGTGACATACTGAAGCAGAGCATGATCCCCTCCCTTCAGAGTCTGGGCCGCAGGGCAGCATTCCAACATGATAATGAACCCAAACACACCTCCAAAACGACCACTGCCTTGCTAAAGAAGCTGAGGTAAAAGTGATGGACTGGCCAAGCATGTCTCCAGATCTAAACCCTATTGAGCATCTGTGGGGCATCCTGAAACGGAAGGTGGTTGTGCGCAAGGTCTCTAACATCCACCAGTTGGCAACCTGTGAAGCTCTGATGAACTCTATACCCAAGAGGGCTAAGGCAGTGCTGGAAAATAATGGTGGCCACACAAAATATTGACACTTCTGGACATTATTAGTTGGGGTGTACTTACTTTTCTTGCCAGCAGTTTAGACATTAATGGCTATGTGTTGCGTTTTTTTGAGGGGACAGCACATTTACACTGTTACACAAGCTGTATACTCACTACTTTACATTGTAGCTAAATGTCATTTCTTCAGTGTTGTCACATGAAAAGGTATACTTAAATATTTACAAAATGTGAGGGGGTGTCCTCACTTCTGTGATATACTGTATGTTTAAACAGTATTGTGATTGGCGGTAGTATAACATATTGAAACATAGAATAATTAAATAATGACAGGCTATAACTTATTAGAAACATATGTATTAACACTAGAACTACATAAACTTGGGAAATGTAGCAAATATGATTAATATTACCATTTTTATTTGTACCAAAATGTATGACACCCAGGTGCCACACTGTTCATGCATTGATATGGATGTACTGTAAAATAAAACAAAAACTTGACAAAAGGCTGCCCTCAATAAATTGGAAATGAAGAACAATAAAGTTTTATCATCTTCATTCGGCTGTTCCAGTTAGGGGTCGCCACAGCGAATCCTCTTTTTCCGCCTAACTCTATCCTTGGCATCCTCTATTCTCATCCTAATAGACTTCATGTCCTCTTTTAGAACATCCATATATCTCCTCTTTGGTCTTCCTCTTGACCTCTTGCCTGGCAGCTCCATCTCCAACATCCTTCTACCAATATGGCCACTATCCCTCCTCTGCACATGTCCAACCATCTCAATCTGGCCTCTCTGACCTTGTCCCCAAAACAGCCAACCTGAGCTGTCCCTCTGATGTGCTCATTCCTAATCCTGTCTATCTTGGTCACTTCTAAAGAGAGCCTCAACATCCTCATCTCTGATACCTCCATCTCTGCCTCTTGTCTTTTCCTCACTGCTACAGTCTCTAACCCATACAGCATAGTAGGTCTCACTACTGTCTTGTACATCTTTCCTTTGATTTTTGCTGACACTCTTATGTCACACTACACTCCTGACACCTTTCTCCACCCATTCCAACCCGCCTGCACTCGCCTCTTCACCTCTTTCCACACTCCCCATCGCACTGGATTGTTGACCCCAAATACTTAAACTCCTGCACTTTTTTGACATCAGCCCCCTGTAACCTCACTGTGCCACTTCCCTCACTCTCGTTCACACACATATATTCCATCTTTCTATGACTGACTTTCATTCGGACATACGGAGAGCACGGAGAGCTCGGAAATTCTTCTGGGTGAGGAGATGGCCACAAGGAAGGCCACCTTCCAACTAAGAATCAGTAAAGATACTGATTGCAAAGGTTCAAAGGGCGCTCTAGTGAGTGCATCTAGGACTCGGGGAAGGTGCCAAGTTGAATAATGATGGACGACCAGTGGTTTTAGGTTTGTTGCCCCCCTCAGGAACCTGCATACCACGGGGTGGCCCGCAAGCGGGCCCCTCGTGCCACAGTCAATGGCTGACAAAATGGCCACCTACCTCCGCAGACTGTTGGGTTTGAGTCCCTTGTCCAATCCGTCTTGGAGAAAGTCCAGAAACTGTGCTAGGGACACCCGAGAGGGGTCCCAGTGATTTCTGCCACACCAGGCTCGGAACGCCTCCCAAGTGGCCTCGTAGATACAGGTGGTTGATGGCCTGCAGGCAGCCTGGATGGTGTTGATGACCCTGTCAGACATGTTGGCTCTACTCAAAGAGACTTGCTCAATCTCCAGGCGGCTAGCTGGAGCCAGCGAGGGTCTGGGTGTGGAATCGAGCCCTGTGAGAGGAACCCTTCAGTCTGTGGGAACCTCCACGGACTGCTGACTGACAGCTCGACGAGGTTGGCGAACCAGGGTCTCCACGGCCAATAGGGCACCAGGAGGAGGATCTCCACCTTCTCTGTCCTCACCTTCTGAATGACTTGAGGGAGGGGGAAATGCATAAAGTAGATCTAACGGCCACCTGGAGCATAACACGTCCACTGCTTTGGCTCCAGACGATGGGAACCGGGAGAAGAACCTGGGAAGTTTGGAGTTGGACAGTGTCACAAAGAGATCCACCAGCGGAAGGCCAACTTGGTCCACCAGCTGTTGAAAGAGAGTCGGATGCAGGCTCCATTCTGCATGGTCAATTGTGTTCCTGCTGAGCCAGTCTGCCCCCGTGTTGCTGACTCCAGTGATGTGTTGTGCTGTAATGGAGAGAAGGTGGGACTCTGCCCAGTTTCAAAGAAGACTTGCCTCCCGCATTAGAGTCGCTGATTTGGTCCCGCCCTGGCGATTGACATGTGCCTTTGTAGCTATGTTGTCCGTGAGGACCAGGACATGTTGGCCTTTCAGGTTGTCTTGGAAACAGAGAAGGGCCAGGCGGACAGCCTGTAGCTCCAGTACATTGATTTTCTGCGACCGTTCTGATTCCAGCAGCCTTGGGCCACCTTGCTGTTGAGGTGGGCCCTCCAACCGTATAGGCTGGCATCTGTTGTGAGGGTGGCCCTTGCGGGCTCCCTGAAGATGCACCCATGATAGCTTTGGGGAACTCCACCAAAGGAAGGACTGAAGCACTCGATGGAGAACCTGGATCTTGGTTTGGGAGTGGCTGCGACCCGCCCATTGATATGGGAGAAGCCTCTGTAAGGGACGGAGGTAGAGATGAGCCCAGGGAACAATGCCTATACAAGAGACCGTCTTGCCGAGGAGTTGGGATAGTAGCATGAGTGGAACCCTTTGCAGCTGGCTCACCTGCTTGATGAGGTTTAGGAGGCTGAGCCGCCTGTCCTGTGATAAGAAGACCACCCCTAGTTTGGTGTCTATGAGTGCTCCTAGATGTTTTAGACAAGTGGTGGGAGACATGGCTTTTTGCTGTGCTGATGGAAAAGCCGTGCCATTGAAGAACACAGACGGTGGTGTGTATGTCTTGCAGAGCCGCTGATGAGGAAGAAGACTAAATGAGGATGTCATCGAGATAAAACTGGACTCGAGCGGGAATTGTGCGGAGGTGAGCTGCAAGAACCGCCATAAGTGTTGTGAAGACCCGGGGTGAGGATGGTAAGTCAAATGGTAAGGCCTGGTATTGGAAGTGTTGATTTTTGTAACAAAAGCAAAGGAACCTTTGATGAGCCGGATGGATGGAAACGTGAAGATAGGTGTCTGTCAAGTCTATGGACATTGAGAAGATTGCCTTCCCTGATCAAGGCTAGGATGCTCTGCAGGGAATGCATCTTGAAATGGAGGTAATAGATGTACTCGTTGAGACTTTTGAAGTCTAGGATAGCCCTCCACCCTCCTGACGCTTTTGGAATGATGAAGACGATGGAGTAGAAACCCTGACCGTGTAGAGCTGCCGGCACCTGATGAATAGCATGGACAGAGAGGAGGTGGTTGATCGCCTCCCGCATGAGGCCCCGAACCACTGGATTGCGGGAGACTTGGCATGTGATGAATCTTTCCGGCAGGACTGATTGAAATTTGAGCATGAGGCCAAAACGGACAGTCTGTCTCGCCCAGTCGTCCGTCATGGTTTCTTCCCATTGGTCTGCAAATAAAGTGAGATGGCCACCAATGGGAGGGTTGGATCCACCATCATTTAGCTCGACAAGAGGCGTAACTGCGGCCCCTTCTGAATGATCCTCTGTATTAGGGCTGTTGTCTGCCTCTGTACTGCTTAAAGTGCTGCCGGTCGGAGCAAAAGGTGAAGGAACATTGAGAAGAGGTGGATGGGTCATCAAAGAGACGAAAGGGCTGGTGTCTATAGAAAGGGGTTTGTCTGCATTCGGAACTTCTGGAAATCATGGTCAATTGTTTCCTGCCATCTCGCAATTCAAACAGCACTGGAATCGGAGTGGCCCAAAAAAGCCTGGGCCCCTTGAAAAGACCCAAGGCCAATTTCTATTTTGCCTTGAAATCTGCTGGCCAAGGCTTGAGCCACAGGAGGTGGCAGGCAGCTACGCAGGAGCCAATGGATCTGGAGGCAAATTTGACCACAAGAAGAGTGGCATCTGCTGATAATTCTGCCGCAGCCATTAGTTTGTTAATGTCCTGGTGGACTCTCAGGTCCTCAGAGGCAATTCTCTCTTTCAACTGGCGCAGCCACAGGAGAGAAGCGTAATTGAAAAAGAAAGCCATGGTAGAAGCCCTGATGGCCCAAGCCGTGGAAAGGTGTCCTCTTTATAAAGCCTGCTCTACCTTCTTGACCTCTGGCTTGAGGGCATCATCTCTGCCCGCAACTAGGACATTGGAGGAAGAAAGAGTGACTACCGGGTCACCCACCACTGGAGGGTTCAAGGAGGAACCGAACGCTTCTGCAACATTGTAGAGTCGCTGTTCCAAAGCAAGAGGAGGCCTGGCCAGCCGTTGGAAACTCCCACTGTTTGTGAACCAAGTCAGAAAACAGTTGCTGGGCTGGAACCTCTTCAGCCTTAGTGGACTGAGTAGTGAAGAGATGTTTGGCATCCAGAGATTGCAAAGGGTCGGATGATGGACGAGGAGTCTCATCAAGTTGACTTGCCTTATTTAAGAGTGGCCTGAATAATGAGGGTCAGAACAGCCCTATGAAGATCGGTTCAGGGTAATCTCCCTCATCTTCCAAGAGCATGAATTCCTCTGCCCCAGAATAGAGCGCAGAGTGGTTTAGGAAGATTGTGAAGTGGCCTCCAAGTACTCGCCCTCCTCTTCCTCATATATGGATGTGAGTGGAGGAGATTGTGTAAGCAATGATTGAGGGTCCCCGTGGGAGGCAAGGGCAGGAGGAATGCCTGGAGTCGCAGGTGCTTGCACCTGGCAGCCTCGATAAGTAATTTCATCTGCACAAGCAGACTCCTGTAAACTACCTGCAGAAGTTGATCGAGTCATGGCAGGCTGAGGAGTATTGTGGCCCTGACCTCCCTGCTCGGATATGTGACATCACCTGTACCAGGAAGGGGTGCTACAGGATCTCCTGAAGCCCCTGTCTGGGAAAGTTGACTGTCCTGCTGTTCAGGAGATAAGGCCTGAGGAGCAAGACCCTCTGTAAGCGCTCCAGGCAGGTCCAGTGGGAGGCGGAGTGGAGGCGTCCACTCTTGAGACTCCTAGAGCCCTAGGGGGTGAAGGACTTGGCCCAGTGATGCTCTGCCCTTTGATCCCTGAGGGCCTGTGGCTCCTGAGCTCTGGATGTTTTCATCGAGCCTTTGGATTTGGACTTTTTTGACTTAGAAGGGTCAGGGGAGACATGCTTTCATTTGAAGGTACATTTGCGGTGAGAACTGGAAGCTCCAGTTGATTGCTCCATCCTGTCTTGAAGAAAGGTGATAAGCACACAATAGTAAATAAGGAAGGCCATGTAACCTCAACAAAAATGTGAGGAAATTCTCCCCTCCCCCAAACAACGTAGCTACCTGCCTCTCTTTAATAATTGCATACAGTATATGGGGGTGGGGTGATTAATAGAGGTCTGTAACTCACAGACTTACAATGATTAGGTCTAGCATAAAACATTTATCATTCTGTACATCAGGTTGCCATGTGCAAACCTACATGAGCCCCCAGGCAAACATGCAACAGAACTGCATGGGTACTATTGCTATGCCTAAAGACCTAAATTATGCTTGAATATGGCCTTGTTTGATGGGGGGTGGGTGGGCGCGGGGTGGCACAGGCATCAGAAAATGCTGCCCCCCCATTTGATCAGAAAGGCTCTGGCAGGAAGGCAGTTTTAACTCCTTATGTTGCCTCTGCAAAATGGGCCTGAAAAGCACCTCAAAATGGCGGCTGCAATTAGAAAGGAAGTGTGGGCGAATCCAAAATTCTGGTAGAAAATGGCGGCTGCTGCTTCCTGAGCTTCCCCGACAACATGAACAAGCATATTTGAAAGAAGCCAGATGCATCTGTGGTGTTATGCCAATGGCCTCGGGAGGGCCCGTCGGCAGCAAAAAGAAGGCAAAATGTCTCGGAGACGACTGCGTGCTCCCGAACCGAAGACAAGCTGATGTGTCCCCAACTGCCCTGGCGCGTGAGGGGCACTCAGAATTTGACGAAAACGCCTGTGGCCTCGGGTGCGACTGCGGGTGGCAGTGTACATCAATGGCCCGACCTAGAAGCTCCCTGTCACTTGAAAATATGGCAATCAGAAAAATCCACACATGGTTGGAAAAGATGATAAAACAACACATAGACCCGAAGCCAGAAATTTTTTTTGTTGGGAATTATGCCAGAAATATTTAACAAAGAATTGAAATATCTGATTGTAAATGTATTGACAGAGAATTGTATTTGCTAAGAACTGGAAAAACGAAAAAACACCTATGCAAGAGGAAGTGATTAAGAAAATTATGGATTG
>JAEANM010019993.1:0-12218 GCA_017656035.1 Myanophis thanlyinensis
AAAAAATGTTTTCCAAATTTATTAATTTAATAATGGGTCTTCCTCAAAACTGCAGGGTTCCTGCTAGTAACTAGTTCAGCGGGCCAGATTAAAAAGCCCAACGGGCCGGATATGGCCCGTGGGCCATAGTTTGCCCATGTTTGTTTTAGCCTGAGCAAAATTGCCCTTCCTTGTAACAAGATGATTGAAAAAAAAGGGCTCCTATGCAGAATCAGGGGACTGGATTTCCATTTCAGGTAACAAACTATTCTTGTTTGAATTAATAGGTAGAATTTAGTAGCTAAAGGGATTTTGTATCACAGGACACATGTGGATTCTGATGCAACATTGATTATATACAGCATTATATACTTGATTTCATTGAGGGCAGTGTCAAGGTTATATTTGACATTGGGGGGGTGCATGGCCAGGTGGCATGGCCAGGTGGCATGGCCAATTCGACATCACTCATGTTGGGAGTGACTTTGGTGGCCTGAGTGCTCTGCAGTGAAAATGTGCTCCCAAGCTCCATTTCTGGCTGGGATGGCCTCTTGCAACCCTCTGCTAGGGAAAACAGAGCCTGGGAGGGCCACACATGGCTCTTCAGAGCTCTGTTTTGCTGACAAAGGCACAGCAGGTGGTCCTTCCCTGTTCCCAAGGTGGCCCCCATGGTCCAGATCTAAGCATCCTGCTGGCTGGATCCAGCCTTGAGTCTGACACCTCTGATATACAGTATGATGGTGCACCAAAAGAGCCACATGGAATTGATCGGTGGCTTAATCATAAAAAAGCTGTTGGGTATGTGAAGTGGACAGGAGTACAGGTACTCCTTAACTACAGTCATTTTTAGTGACCATTCGAAGTTACAATGGTACTTTAAAAATGTCTTAAGATAGTTTCGCACATTTATGACTGTTGCAACATCCTGGTAGTCACGTGATCAAAATTTGGATATTGGGTAAATGGAAAGTATTTATCATGGTTGCCGTGTCCTAGGGTCACGTAATCATCTCTTGCAACCTTTTGACAAGCAAAGTCAATGGAGGAACCAGATTCATTTAACAACCATGATACAAATTTAACAACTGCAATGATTCACTTAACAACAGTGGCAAGAAAGATTATAAAATAGAGTAAAACTCACTTAACAACATCTTGATTAGCAACACAAATGTTGGGCTCCATTGTGGTCATAAGTCAAGGACCACCTGTAATAGTAAAAGCCTTTCAAGCTTATTGGGTTTTCTAGAATCGTGAGATTTAGGCTATTTCTCACTGTCTTCTTTTCTTTGCTTGTAATTTCCCTCAATAGGAAACTGTCCTGTAAAAAAATTAGTCTCTTACTCAGAGATGTCTTCCATAGTCACAATACCTCAAATTTCAAGTTAGATTTGATGACCTTACCTGTGTCACTATGAGCAACTTAAGAATCAAGACAGAATGTAGGAAAAATAAATGGGAGATCTCAAGATCCTGTGAAGGTACTTTCTCTTTTTGTATGGTATGTCCCAAAACTGTGATTCTTTGGCAACAAACTTAGACTGTATAAATCCCAGGAATATTCCTACCTTAAGAAGTACTATGGGAAATTCCCATACAGTTAACCCTTGTAGATTCAGGAGCAGCAGTACTTATCAAGTCTTTAGCAGAGTAGTATGGAATGTGGCTGTTTTTGTTTAGTAATATTTTGGAAAATAGCCTTAACACCTGCAGTAGCACAGCAAAGATAGCCAGAGGTTTGCAAAATTAGGAAGTTCTTGAAATCCAAGTAGCTTTCACACATGTCTTTATGAATAAGGTCACACCTGGCTCCTAGGGGGAAAAACATGTATGTATTTGCCAAATATGTATGTGATCTAATATCAGTTATTACTCCAAGAGAACTAAAAGTTCTATATCTGAAATTGGTGAGTCATTTGGACTCATGTGATGCTTCCCGGTTCTTGCCAGAAAGAAGGATCATCTGCATTCCCTACAATCTTGTGCTACAGACAAAACCAAGTAACTCTTGAGTGAGGCCATAACATGTATGAGCCTCTTTAAGAGTAGAGCATATTCTTCTTTTTTTTTCCTTAACCCATAGTAAGCATTCTTTTGTAAACTGGCTCATTGTGATTATACTTTGGGAATGCATACTTCTAACAATTTTTGCATTCTGTAAACTGAGTATGTCCTTAAGCTATCAAATGGTTTGGGATGTATTCATATGTAAAGCATTAATCCCTTCAAAGTGCATGAACTTATTTGATTCAGGTTGATAACTATGTCTAGATTCCTATATCACCATCAACCAGGACATGAAGCTTTTTATTCTGAGAGTGTGATGCATAAACATAGCCATTGTGGTTTGTAAACTATGGTTTATAGCTTAGCATATTATATAAATCTAGTTAATTTGACAATGAAGAACTTTGTAGAAAGATAAAGAAGAAGAATTTGAAGCAACTCTAAATTGAAGGCTCCAGGTCCTTCCAGTCAAGTTATGCTGAGCGTTAACTAAATATCAGGAGAAGACTGGTAACATCTTTCCCAACTAAGAAATGACTTTGGAAAAAATGCAGAGAAGAGCAACTAAGACGATTAAAGGTCCAGAGGCTAAAAATGGGAAGATTGGTTGCAGGATTTGGGTATGGTTAGTCTAGAGAAAAGAAGGACTAGAGGGAACATGATAGCAGTATTCCAGTATTTGAGGGGCTGCCACAAAGAAGAAGGGATTAGCTTATTTTTCAAAGGACCAGAAGGCAAGACAAAAGACAATGGATGAAACTAATCAAGGATAGAAGCAAACTGGAATTGAGAAACTTTCTAACAATGAGAACAATTAACCAGTGGAACAGCTCGCCTTCAGAAGTTGTGGGTGCTTCATCACTGGAGGTCTTTAAGAAGAGACTGGACAACCACTTATCTAAAATAGTTCTCCTGTTTGAGCAGGGGGTTGGATGAGAACACTTCCAAGATCCCATCCAGCTCTATTCTGATTGATTGATGTTATCAAAAGATAAATTCACAGATTATAATTTCTAATGAATGGAATACTTATAAAGTCAAGACTTTCTCAGCTAGTAAGAAATTTTTTGATGGATGTAAGTTCAGCAGTCTCTGTTGCCATAGTTTATTGTCCTACAATAATTTTGAAATCTATCATCAAGTGACTTTGACAATTAAGATAATTTTTATCCTTAGTTAAATCCCAATACCAAATTTATGTCTATTAAATATTTTCTATGAAGTTTGATCTGTTTATCTAACTTAGAATCTAGAGGAGCATTGCTGGCAAGTGATGGCATAGATCACATTGTTGGAGGAAGAGCACGTGAAAGTATGTCTAATCTTAGTTGATACTGTGGAGATCTATGATAGTCCTATAGGTGTCAATATGGATGTTTAACCACTCCCTGCATCACTATAGTGTGGTTCATAATGGAAAAATTGGGGATAGATTCTGAAGAAAATTCCACAACATCCTGATTGTAATTCAGAGGAAACAATTATTCTTTAGATAACATGAAAAAGTAGATGAAACAAGAAAAGAAAATGCAGGAAGAGTGGTTTACTCAATTATTCAAGACACAAGGATTACAGTTGTGAAGTTGCATATCTGCTTGGAAGAAAGCCTACTTCTTCTTCACAGAGAATGAAAATAATTATGATAGGATGCCATAAAACTGTGGACAAAGTGAAGATGAGGGAAAAATATTTTATGGAGAAAAAAATATTTTGTACGATGCATGGAGAAAAATATAAATATAAATTCTTAGTATATTGCTAAAGAGAACAAGAAATTGTTGCAATTAAAGGACGCAGAGAAAATGCAGAGCAGGTTTTATAGAAAGAAGTTTCAGAACTAGAAAGCTGAATAAGAAGCCTACAGCAGAGTTAGTAGAATTAAAATGAAAAATGATGAGTTTATTTGGGTGAAACTAGAATGTATGAATACAAGAATATTTTAGAAATTTATACGGGAGTGATATTTTTACACTGAAGAGTGAGACCAAACAAATGCTCTAAGTGTCCAAGGCAAAATATAATGGAAAAAATCACAAGTGTTATGAGAAAATTCAAAAATGATATCACTGAGGGAATAAATGATATCATTTGCAGAACTGCTAAAATGTGAATGTTGTTTGCTTCATGGAATGGTTGGGAAACTTGTTCAAGATATGTATGAAGACTGGGTCCATACTTTATTCCTAGAGGAATACTATGGTTATTTCTCTATACAATAGGAAAGATAACAAAAACAATTGCAAAACTACAAGGAATTAGATTTGTTAAGCCCATTTAGAAGTATTTTTGACAGTATTTTGGTAAAATTACAGAACAAGTAATCATGAACAAGCATTGAGAAGTTTGTGTACAGTTGAGTGTTCTTCAGTAAATCATAAAGACATGTGAAATATGAAAAATATCTGAAATATGAGAAACAAAGTTATTTCATTGTTGTAAAGAGAGTTCCTATGATAAGTGAATGAGCTTAATGTTTTACATGAGCATGAAGGCTGGTCACTGAATGCAATAAGAGCAATATAAGATGGAAGTAGTAAAGCATGTAAATTGAATCAGTCAGTGAATGAAGAGAAGGAGCAAGGACTATGCAAATAAGTTTGATGTTCTCTCACGATATAATATATGTGGAATCCTTGGTGCTCTCTGAGGTTGGGGGTTTTGTTTTGTTTTTTGCAGATATTTTACTTCCCAACTAGGTGACATCACCAATATTAATATATAAATTATAAAGAAATAAATAATAAATCAAATTACAAGTACACTAAGATAGTTGTGTTGGATAGAAAAAAATAAATGAATAATTACACATTATAAATAAATAGTAGAAAATTTTTCATGAATTGAATTTGTTTACTTTGGTAGAATTTTTACGAAAAATGGGGAAATGAATAGAGTATTAAGTCACACAAATGTTTTAGAAGGTAGTATGTGGTGCACTGCTATGAGTGAACATTTGATGAATAAATGAAAACATAAGGGCATGCTTCCATCCATTTTGTTATATGAAAGCAAGACCTAAGTACTGTACATCAAAAAAGCCATAAAAGATAGAACACAGTGGGAACGGGATACCTTAAGAAATATGTAAAACAAGGAAAGATAGCATCAAGAATGAATGGAGGTTGCTTTACTACAAGAAGAGAATGAAAAAGTACATTGAGGAAGTTTGATATTGTAGAAACAATGAATGAATGAGGATAGATTTGCAAA
Source organism: Myanophis thanlyinensis (assembly GCA_017656035.1). Classification (NCBI taxonomy): domain Eukaryota; kingdom Metazoa; phylum Chordata; class Lepidosauria; order Squamata; family Homalopsidae; genus Myanophis; species Myanophis thanlyinensis. Next base: position 5,197 of record JAEANM010019993.1, read on the forward strand.
GTGTATGAATGAAAAGTAAATGGACTGAGAAGGATAAAATCTAGGAAGCTGTGATAGGATGGAATTGATGAAATCCACAGAAAGAGAGGATGAGAAACTTAAATAATAAAAAGCAAGCAGTTTATGGCTATATTGAAAGCAAGAATGACTTGCAATGATACAAATGTAGGGAGCAGTAGAGCACGAATAGCTGTATTTTTGTTACCATAGTATTTCTTATTTATTTGCTTCATCTGATGCTGCTGAAGTTGAAGAAAGCAGCATATCGGGTATATGCATGTGTATAGAGAGCAGAAAGCCAAAACAGTACAAGAAATGAAATGTTTTATTCATATATTGGAATGTGGCTGGACTGTTTAAAAGCCCGATTAGTGTTTTTTTAATAGATCTTGAGAAATATATTGTCAGAGAAATCTACTTTCTGTAAAATTCATCCCTGCATTTTTCATCTAGCATGTTTTTTTTTTTAAACAGATAGCAGTCAGCTCTCTAGGCCTTTAAACTGAATTGCCACAGATGTTGCAATATAAAATTGTCTGCCAAATTTCAAAAAGCAATATCTCTCATGGAATTAAATCAGGACGCAGAACCATCAGTAGCTGACCTGATATCAGCATTTCTATGAAACTTTGCAATGTTGGGGAGAGCAGATGATATTCCTTCAGGCGTATAGATAGTTCCGGACTTACAATCAAAATTGGGACCAGAATTTTAGTTGGTAAGCAAGACAATTGTTAAGTCATGCCTCATTTATTCTCATTTATGAAGAATGGATTAGGCAGGGAGATGGTTGGACTAGGATAAATGGAAAGCAATGGAACTGGTTTGTCATCATGTAACTAAATCATACATGAATATGTGAACATACTCCATTGAAAAGCACTGTGTTTCAGGAAAGTGATACATTTTTAATGCAATTATTTTAACCACTGCTACATCTCCTTTAAAAAAAAATTTATTAATAAATGTATACAGCTGCTTATTTCACAAAAGATGATTCAAACATATTCTTAATTAAGTATCAAGATTTAAAGATTTAAACATACACACATATATCGACATCACATCATATACAACAATAAGAACATAATTCATTAAACATTCTTGCAAAATATAAAATACCCCTCCAATTTTTCCGCATTCATAAAAAGCAGGGAAAGGTGGGGTTCAGAAGAGCTACCTAGAAACAGAATTCAGTGACTGCTGAAGAAGCACTGAAAAGTTAGTTTTGGTAGCTGTTTCTTAGTCATTAAGGGGTTGTTAGTCCGTCTACTGAAAAATTCAACTCAGCTTCATATGGCCTGGTTAGAGTTTTCACAATGCTCTTACTTTGCAATATCCAGCCTAAAATAATCCACTGCCCATCACTAACCATAGAGTTACATCTCTGAATTGTCCTGTGACAAAAGGACTGAAGGCCTCTCATTTTCCCTGCTCCAATCACAGCTGGGATTAAAATGTCATGGGAAAAAGGCACCTTGGCAAACAGCGAGAGCAAAATTTTATCCAGTCATGCCGAAAATCCTCTCATTGCATGTTTCATTCCTGCTACAAACCTTCAGAAACCTTGAAGCAATGGTCTGCTGGTGATGGTGGGAGTTGGCTTTAGGCCCAACTTTAAAAAAAACTCACAGAAGAAAAAGCTAATTGAGCTGAAATCAGTTCAAACCATCCTTATTCTTTGGATTCAATAATGTGGCAGCAAGGTAAGAGAATGAGGGCATTTTCATTCCTCTTGGAATCCAGTGGCAGCTTCTCCAATATGTAAATATACTCATGAGACTGGACCAATGTATCAGCCAGCTGATTAATTGGTAAGACCATTTTGGATCTGCAGATCAAATGCATGCTTGTTTCAGTTTTAACAGCTCTTGGAACCTTTACAAAATGATGCTAAGGTACTTAAGACAGCCTTACCATAATCTAGAGTGACATTGTCATTTATTAATTAAATTACAAATTCAACAACTCCATAGTATGTTGTTACTAAGGCTTCAGTGATATTTTTATCCCACTCTTCTTCCAAGGAACATAATGCAGCTAACATTGGGTTCTTTCCCCTTTCTTTATCCTCACAAGGCTGGGATATGTTCAGCTGAAAGCAAGACAAATTCGAGATTCTCATGAATTTTACATGGCAGACTATGGAACTGAAATCCTGGCTCCACACTCTTGGTCTACAACCCTAACAACTACTCCCTATTTTTACAACAGTAGTAGGTTAATAAGTAAAAACTATTTAAATGGATTAACAATCTTAATTCTAATAAAAACAAGTCTTTTCCAATCAAAATAAATGGTTTTCAAGAAATCAATAAATTGAATATCTACATTTCCTTTCTAGTAAAAATAGCTACAGATGGTTAAAATTCATATTTTCATCCTTATATTATTGATCATAGTCCTTATGCTAGTTTCTACTTTTAAAAAGGAAACTCAAGACTAAAAAGCAGAGTTCTTTAAAATACAATATAAAAGATATTAATGAGATATAGTAGGATATAAGCATTGCAACACCTGAACATCTGAACAAATGATTACAGCAATATAGTCCCATTAAAATGAAAGGCTGTAGTTGTGTATTATTTAAAAGTCATATTTGATAGCGTTACATTTCAACAACCCAATACACAAATGTTATGAAAAATGTACAAGACCCATAAATAATATAAATATGCTCAAACGTTATACATTTTGAGGTAGGAAATAAAGCTCCTTCTCCTAAAAGCACAGAATCTCTTTTGCAATAATAATAATTTGTTAATGTAACAAAGACATACCAAGCTTTTCCTGTTGATATGGTCAAAATACCATGGAGTAGCCACCATGTGATGCCCTGAAATTGTTTGCTCCTTTTCCATTATTGTCTTCTTACCAAATTTTCTACTTTGCTATGCAGTCATCCAAATTTTAAAATCTGTTTCTAATGCTCATAAAAAGGTTCCCTTCTGCCCCATCCCACCCTACAAGTTAATAAAATAAAAGGATGAGAAAATATTGGAGAGTAAGGCCTGTTTTACATTGTACTATTTGAAGCTGAGAATCAGGTGGTTCTCTGCCTGTGCACAATTTTCCACTTTGGAACTGAACCTTAAACTTTAGCTCTAAAATAAGACATCCTCATGGTGGTGTCTGAAACAATTTTGCAATAATTATTTTTTAAAAAATATCTCTGGTGGCCTGATTAGGGTCAGAACTGCTATGGATGAGATTAGGGAAGATTCAATTTGTCCTACCCATTCTTCATCTTCCTTTTAATTATTTTTTTAAATTAATTTAATTTTTTTCTTTTTTAGCTTACTTTTAATTCTGTGGTGGAAAATGGAAAGAAGAGAGACAAAGCAATTTTTTTTATGGACACCTATTTTTATGGATACCGTAGCTTCCTGTTTCTGTTCCAGAAGCTGGAAGAGAGAGCTAAAATCCACATAATTGTGCCATCTGAGTCTGCTCATGAGGAACCATAGATAGTGGGTTTAGCCAATGATAAAACTTAAGTATTGGATAAGTAAATGAACTTGTAACACACACATGCCTGGGTTTTCAGGTTTAGAGATATGCTTGTCCCTGACTTTGCTTAAAATGTTGTATGAATGCTGCTTCTATATATTTTATGGTATTGCCAGTTGTCAGCTATTTAAGCTGTTGATTCAATATAGTAATTTTGGACATTTCAAAGTTGTATCATAGAGAGTCAGTCATCTTATTGATTCTACTTTATGGCATGTGGGCTATTCCCTACTCAGCAATTGTGAAGCCAAGGATTTGTGACCCAAATATGATGTGAAAACTGGACATTTGAATGACCCTTACAGAATTAATGTGTTACTCATATACAGGATTGTGGAATGATACCATAGTAATAGTGTCACAGCTTACTCTCACCTGGAAAATTTCAGAAAATGGATTCAAGGATGCATCTCATTCCAACATTTGGGTAAGAAGTGAACATGCTCCTTTTCAAGGCACAGACAGTGGAGCTAATTGAAATCTGCACCAAGGTTTTTGCTGCTGGCTGAGATCCAGAATTCATTTTCAGTCAGAGAAAATAAAAAGAGGAATATCTTCATTGCTAAAACAACTGCTACCTTTACATTCAGGAAATGTAATAACTGCTTAAAAGGGAAAGCCTAAAATGCAAGGAAGAACCTTGGTAAAAAGAACTGTTTCATTCAACCGATTCATATTTGCATTCAAATGTTATTAGGTGGTAACTGTTTAATTAATTTCTTTTAAATATCTATTAAAATGCAGGAGTGGATGCTACCTGTACTAAGTATTCATTGCCCTGTTAGGATACTACAGTATATAGGAACCGGGTTGAGGATAAACAGCTCAAAGTATCTGGTGTGGGAAGAGGACAGGGAGATAGTTTGGATGGGTTGGAGAAGTGTTTTTCATCCTTAGCAACTTTAAAATGTATAGACTTCAACTACCCAGAGTTCCCCAGCCCAGCAAAATTCTGGGAATGGAAGTCCACACATCTTGAGGTTGCTGAGGTTGAGAAACACTGGGATGGAATTTTGTTCTTCCTCTCTATTTGATAGTCAAAAGCAGTGTGGGCTTAAACAAAAATTGAATACAAGAATGCCAAAGAATCTCTATGTGGTTTGAGGGCTCTATTGAATGGTATTGCTCCTGATCCCCAATTCCCACAAGTAGCTGCAAAGTACAAACAATAAACTCCAAGAAGCACTTCCTTATGACAAGATGGCTAGTACTAAGCTGGTTGGAAATCAAAAGTGTATTCTTTTAAAAACTACCTATGAAATACTACTGTATGGATTGTTTTCCTCACTTCTGATTCTTTCTGTCATTAGTTTCTGCTAATGATTGTGGATTCTATTCATCACATCTCTTTTTCACTGCCAATAACTATTGTTGTAGTATTGGTAGAGCTGCCAACTTGCTATTTTGACACATACATGGATGATCCTTGTCACATATACAAATTTCTTACTTTTGCAATTATTCAAAAGGCAAAATTATTGGATGAAGACTTGATAAAGCAGGCCACACTCAACCATTTGCATGTTGTTAAGTCCCAAACTTGTGCAGACCTGCTTAAGGATTTAGCATAACTAACTTGCAGAGTCATACTATTCAGAACTGAAAGCCTCACGTTGTGATAAATCCGTTTTATTCCATCTCACAAACTCTACTGTTTATGAATTCAGTGAGGAGGAGGAGACATACATGCTTTTCTCCCCCTGTTTTGCTTTAACAAACCAGCTAAATTTCATCAAATCCCACGGGAATCACCCAAGAAATATTCTCTTTACAGATTAATAAGGTTACTACCTAAATCTTGGGTCAACTCATGCTTAATAAGCATGAAGATTGTTTGGGAATCAAGATCAATTAGAGTCCAGCTGGTAATCCTGTGCAGATTAGAACTACATCAATGAAAATTAAGCTGCAATATTTATTTACAAGTGCAAGATTGAATAAAAGATTTAAACAATTGCCAAGCATATGTAGCCAGAAGAAAAGCAGTAGCAAAAATAAAAACAAACTCAAGTATTAATATTTACAATGCTACACCGGTCTTCCGCAACATGGTGCCTTCCAGTGTGTGTTTTTTTTAAAAAAACAAAAACAAAATACAGTTCTGGTAGCTTTTAGCAAGCTATGGTTTCAACACATGTAGGGATAGCAGGTTTCAATTTGCCATGTTCAGATATTCTAAAATTCAAAGTGCTCACCATGTCTGCACTTCAAAGAAGTTTGGTCCCCTCCTTTCCAATATCTCTTGTGGGACATCAAGTCTCCTGGAAATATTTGCACAATATGACTGTCTGCTGAAGGACCAGCTTGCCCCTGAACCAGGACTCTGATAAGGCAAAGTCATATTGCGTTTGCAAGAGAAGTATTCAAGATATGCTTGTTGTGAACACAGCAGACATTTAAATAATAGCTCAAATATGTAATGTAGCATGAAAACTTGGAATTCTTTTACATTAAGTATCATAGCAGCTTCCTAGTACGAAACAGGAGTAAATTATCTAGCTCTGTTGTATCATTAACTTCATATGTGGTTAATACAAGGTTAATCAGATGAATATTCTTGTGTTCTCTGTGCCAAATTCCATGCAGCACTGCATGAATTAGAAGTACAGATCAGATGTGTCCAACCCATGACCTCACAAGATCATAAACTTTTAACATTATTATGTGAATTTTACATATGTTATACACAGCCCAAGATAATTCCTCTGCACTCAATGCAGCCCAAGCAAGCCAAAAGGTTGGACATCCATATTTTAGGTGAAAAAAGGCTTCACAAATATACAAGTATGGGACTTGTGAAAGATATTGTACCACCTGCAACAAGAGTGGTTTTTTTTCTCCTTGTGTTGCACCAAGATAGATTATCTTGCCAATTAACACCTTGCTTCAGAGTAAGACATCCTGGAGTAAACAATCAGGGTCCATCCCTGTTGTAAAGCACAGAGCCTATTGTATGTATGGGGTCTCTGAAGTAGACAGAAAGAAAGGTAGACAAACTCCAATAGAAGGCAAATCTGCTTTCCCATTATATTTGCAGCACCACAGAACAAAACTGAAACATCTCCCAGTGTTTTTAGGCTTAGAACACCTTACATGACAGGATGTGGTATTTGTACCATTCTGAAGCTGGCAGCCAAGTACCTACAGCAATCAGAAATAGGCATGTGATGGCTACCCTTTGAGGTGGAGATCTAATTCTGTATTAATTCTATGTGTTTTGTGAAGAAGATCAGTTATTTTCCTCTTTTTACTCCTTCAAGGAAATTTTTTTTTTTTACTCATAGAAAACTTGGAAGGTAAACCAAACTGAGTGGAAAAATGACCTACAGTGTTCTACTCAAGCTCTTTCTTTTCTCATTTCGTTCAAAGCAACATATTCATCTTTATCAGTATTTTCTTGGTCTACTAGTTTGTTATCTTGTATTATTACAGCTTTCTACCATAAGGGTATGACCAGCTGATGAGAGCAAAACAAGCTCGAAATAGATCTATACTGGCCTCCAATATATATA
>JAEANM010019994.1:0-12218 GCA_017656035.1 Myanophis thanlyinensis
TGGGACTCTATTTCACTTTTATATTTTGGAAAACACATATGAACAAACAAGAGAGGTCATCTGCCAAGTCAGACCTGTTAAAAAGCATCCCTGTGCATTAGCAAACCTGGACTTAACTGTAAGGAATTTCCTGGGTATTGTGTGTGTGTTTTAATTCCATCTTCAGGAATAGATTATTCTCCAACTCATTTGGGGAATTTGATTTTTTCTGGGGATTAAACTCTTTCCTGTCACGAGACCTGATTTCTTTTCTCAACTAAAGGGACAAACAGTGCTCAGTTTGGTTGTCATAGGTGAATGAAACTCTTTTGACCTTGCTCATGTCTGAAGTACAAATGTTTAAAAAACTGGGGTAGAAAAAGAGGTAAAACACAAGGCTATATATACCAAGGTCTGGATTCAGATCATCCCATCAATTTATGAATTAGCGTAAATCAGTCAGTGTTGCTTCAACTACCATTGGCAACAGGAGTAATGATAATAAAAAAAAAATACAAGACTGAGATATGGTTTGTAAAAGTGACATTTGAACATTGGAAAACAGCATATCAAAGTCAATTTTTATTTATAGTTCAGGAACTTCTTTAGGGCCTTAACAGAACTTTTTCATGTCTAGTAAGAGAGCAGGAGTATTTTGCATTAATAGTTGCCTTTCACCATAAATCTGGTCCTCTAAATTTTAAGAAGTAGAATGGCAATACACAAACATAATAAGGTATCTTTATTGTAACTGGCATGATTTTTTAAACAACAACAACAACTCTTGAGGCCTGTTCATATCTTCCTGGCCTCTATTTGCAATACATTGTGACTCCTGACCAGGGAAAGTATATGGATGATACAGTATGAATTATTTTGAAATAATTTTACATATGAATAATCTGGAATATAGAATGAAACTGAGCAGGTGGGTGGAAAAATTGGTAATACCAAATGCTATAGATGTACAACCTGGAATATGTAATAAGTATTAAGGAAATGCACCAAATAAAATGTGGTGAAAAATCAGCCATAATATTTTCCTTCCAAATAATATTTTGAGGTTACTTTGTTATATTTTTAATTGCATTCTCAGCTGTCAGCTTGCATCTTCTTTAATAGAACCCCAAACACTCCATGCAGTATGCATATTGCTTTGCACCTTTGGGGAAGTTTGATTCTCACACCACCCAGCCCTTTATCGGAAAACAGGAGGTGAATGCACATGTTGGAAAGTGTCTGCACAGCTGAAACTAGGCAAACCAGCTGACTGTGTCTCTGGTTTATTTTGCAACCAATTAAGTATGACATCTGTTGAAACTCAGGAAACTAAGACTCCCTTCCCCCTTTTCATGGAGTTATTTGAATGGCTTGTCTTTCACATGGAAATCACAAAGCATCATTTTAGAAATCCAAAAGATAAGGCGTAAAGTGAATGGAAAGCATTTTAAAAGGCTGGATTTGTACCACAGGTTTCTTTGCAGGTGGAGTACACACCCCAGTTTACAGGAAGAGAATGGCCATCCATTGGAAGACATATTGCTTCACTGGTATAGGTTCATATTTACTAATACCATTACTGATGGCCAAGTTTAGCCTAGTCTCTGTTGTGAAATGAATTTATAACAAGGCTTTGCATCCCAAATTTCTGTTTGGGGATTTGGAAAAAAAGTTTCTCATCAGATAGGTAGGTAGGAGATTGACACGATGCTAATGTTGTGGAAGAAACATTACTCCTTATCATTGCATGCATGCAATGCATTTCAAGCTTCAGTCAAATCTAGAGCTCTATAAATAAAAGTTATGCCATGCCATTTTATGTTGTGCTGAAATTTTCTTCTGCCTTTTTTTAATGATCTTCATTTATTTTTATGGGGAAAATAGCTTTTAATTATTTCTCTCTCTTTTTTATAAAGAAGAAGACAACCTTGCTTACATTAGTGTGAGATTCTGGCTCTTACTCTGAGATTACTAAAAGATATGTGTAATTTTTATTTCTTTCACTGTATGTCTTTCATTTGTATGTATCTCTGTGACTCAAAAGCTCTCCCCAACCTTTTGCTGAGGGTCCAATTTCCAGAGAAGCTTCAACAAGGCTTCCTAAAGTAAAGCTGGTTTTAGAAGAATTTTGAAATGGAAGCTATTTTTGCTGTCTAGATTGTGTTGTACCTAAAATGATTCACATTTCAGATTGTAAATAAAGGATCAAACAGCAACAGGAGCCCCTGTATCATCCTCCACACCAATGAAGTTCCAAAGAAAACACAAGACAGCACCTTCTGCAAAACTTTTCTAGATGGAAAGGAGGGTATCCAGCATGGCTGGGCTTTAGAGAGTGGGGAAATGGATGAATGATTACAGTAGCAGCATTTTTTGCTGAACCTCAACTAAAAACAGGTTGAAAAACACCATCAAAAGAAATGCATGAAAGTGAAGTATAAAAACAACAGTCTCTTTTGTGTAGGAAGAAAACTTTCAGACAGCTAGCATAGTATTGAATTGTAGCTTATTCCTTCTTAGTACAACATTACATCACTAAGAAATGAAGCTGGTTTGTTCAAAGATATCCTGGAAAATTCATAGCTGAAATAAATTTTTGCCCCAGTTATTTCATTGGCTAATTCTGGATCTCTCTATCACTTTTTTTAAAAGAATGTATTCTAAGCTATCTTTTTTTATCTCTCAGGCTATTCTATACATTTTACAGATTGATGCAAAACAAAATAACACTGACAAGCTATTGAAATGAACAATACATAATAAATTTGATTTATATTTGATAATTAATTGGATTTATATTTGATAATTAATTCAGAGCTTTGAAGAGCCACATGGATCAATCCCCTTCCACTTTTCCAAAATAGTACTACTTTACTACTCAGAAGTACACCCACCCCTACTGGCATAAATATTATTCTAACTGGCCTGGGCATTCTGCACATTTATCCAGCTAACATGTAAAGCAGCAGATTTTTTTTCAAACTTCAAATTTTTTACTTATAAATATGCAGATAATGAAGATAACTCCTTAAAAAGTTGGCATATAGCTATATTTGATCTGATTGTTAGTTAATTGATTATTGCATTTTTCATTCCCAGTTTTTTTCCTTTACCGTTATTTCTAGTAGTAATTGTTAATATTCAAAATGGAAGTCCCAGTACAGTCTAAAGAGCCAGATTGGTACTATAGTTTAAGGCATAAGGTTAGAAACTGAGACAGTGTGACTTCTAATGTTCGGTGACTAATCATATCACTCTCTTCCAGCTTTAGGAAAAAAACAGTGGCAATCCACTTCTGAGAATCCTGCCAATAAAACACTGCCAGGACTTCTCCAGCCAATCATCAGGATTCAACACTGATTCAAAGATGCCCATGTGCATATACACAAGCTAAATATATTTTTTAAAGATTTCCCCTATCCAGTTGTGGCTGATTCAAGGGGACAGTGCTTATCTCTGATTCTCAGCCAAGGAAGCCTGCATTGGCTGAAAGACATTTCCATTATCATGTGGCCAGCATGAAAATATAGCATTCAATAACCTTTCTCACCAAAATGGTACCTATTTATCTTCTTGCACTTGCATGCTTTCAAACTGCTAAGTTGACAGGAGGTGGGGCAAGTAATGGGAGTTCAGTCCATCACAGGACACTCTGTTTCAAACCTGGGCTGTTGGCTTTGCAGCTGACAAGCTCAGCATCTTAATCATTAAGCCATTGCACACCACTGAAGTCATAGGTTCGGTAAATATTTACACATGACATTTTTCACTAATGCTCCTGTTACTTTACACAGTTAAGTGTACTGTTTCACTCTAATTGAAATATACATAACCAAAAACTTGGAATGGAATGTTCAAATATTATTCAAATGATTACTTAAGGACTTCGTAGTCCATAATATTGACTTGGAATGCATTAACATAAAAGTGAGATTATGGAAGAAGTTGTTCTACAGTATGTCCAGAACATATGACCACAACTGGGACCAGAATTTATGTTGCTAAGCAAGTTGGTTGTTGTGAATCTCACCTGATTTTATGACCCTTCCCCTCCTCCATTTGTTAAGTTGTAACACTGCAGTTGTTAAGTGAATAATAGAGTGTTTAATTAAATCCAGATTCCCCAAATGACTTTGCTTATCAGCTACCAGTTGGGAAGGTTGCAGTTGGCAATCATATGACCCTGACGTGCTGTAACTGTCTTAAAGACATGCAGGTTGCCAAGCATCCAAATTTTGATTCCATGACCAAGGGAATGCTGCAACAGTAAGAAGTATGAGGATTGGACATAAATCACTTCTTACAGTGCCGTTATAATTTTGAAAAGTCTCTAAATGATTGGTTGTAAGGCAAAGACTACTGTACTCAGTTCTGCTGGGTAAACTCTATTTGGGACCCTGATTTCCATTCTGGTACGTCAGTTCAAAAAGGAGAAAGTTCAGAGAATGGCTATTTAGATTGGGTGGAATATAGAAATTATGCACCATGAGAAGAGACTACTAATGATGATGTGATGGTAATTTCTAAAACCTTATTTTTGTTATAGAGAAGAATTTGTTTCCTATTGCCTCAGAGATATCATCCAGGTTAAAACTACAGTTTCAAGCTAGGCATCAGGAGGCACTTGTTGATTGCATAAGATATTTAGGCAGTGAAGCAGGCTCCTCATGATTGAGTGACCTAGAGGTTTTTCACAGAGGCTGGATAATTTTTTTATTTTTATTTTATTTGTCCATTTAGTCATGCATCTCATTGAAAGTGACTTTGGGCAGCATACAACAAAACTAAAACAGTGAAAAAATACATAAAGCCACTTATCAATAAAAAACATTTAAAACCATAAAAAATAAAACAAACAAGGAAGTATTAGATGAAGGAAAATTAATAATAATGGACCCCCCTCAGAAGTTCACCCACCCCTACAGGCATAAACAGATCTTAAGGGACATTTGGAAACTCAGAAGTGATGAGCCAATCTCACTTCAGGGGGGTAGGAGGGGTGGATATTTCACAATGTGAGGGCCATCACAGAAAAGATCAACCTTCCAAATGTAGCTAGCTGATGGAACTTGTGGCATGCCTTCTCTGCTGGATATGGTAGGATGGCAGATAAACTCAGGCAAAGTAACCCAGCCTCATGCCAGGAAAGGCTTTAAGGGTTAACACCAGAATCTTGAATTGGACCCCAAAAGACTGGCAAGAAATGCAACTTGTGAAACAGAAATGTAACATATATTGTAAGACAAACACACATAATTGTTCATACTGCCCCATTTTTCCCCAGCTGAAATGTCCAGATAGTCTTCAAGGGCAGTCTCATGTATAGCACATGACAGTAGTCCAACTGGGACCTGGCCAGGTTATGAATGACTGTGACTAGGCCTTTGGATCTAAGAACAGGCACAACTGGTGCATGTTATAAAGTTGTTCAAAGGCTCGCCTAGCTACGACTTGCACTTGCTCACTGAGCAGGACTTGTGAGTACAGGAGGACTCAAGGTATTTTGGGATTAGTGAAAGCCTCGTTCAGCACCAAAAACTGTCCAAGATTCACAAAACCCAAAGCCACTCAGTCTTGATTATCTTCTCAAACACCACCAACTAGAATTGATTTGGAGAATGGAGATAAACCAGAACAACACTGTGCTACCCACCATCAGCTCTCACTATGAGTCAGTCTATTAGGATACTATGGTTGATTATATTGAAAGTTGCCAAGAGGTCAAATAAAGCAATGATGGACTTACATCCACCATCCTGCTCATACTAGATATCATCCAAAAGTTCGACCAACACAATTTCAGTTCCATTCATATCTGACTCTTGACTGTAAAGGATCCAGACAATCTTTCAGAACTATTCTACTGATCATGCACTTAGCAGACTAGATGGTCTCTAAGGACATTCCTTTCACCACTATGATTTTATTATTTGTAATGTGTTTAAGTTTGAAAGTAAAGATATAGTAAGCTATTCTGAAGGATTATGGAAAGAATATTTTACATGTGGACTTAAATATTAGGCACTATCTAACAAAATGAAATTCAATGGTGATAAAAGTATGCAAGAAAAACAAAATGCACATGTATGGTATATGTGGTATCTTTCTCAATAGTAGTAACTGTGAGAGGGATATTGGGGTCCTAGTGGACATCATTTAGATATAAGCCAGCAGTGTGCTGCAGCTGCCAAAAAAAAAAAAAAAGTGCCAATATAGTTCTAGGCTGCATAAACAGAGAGATAGAATCAAGATCATGTGAAGTGTAATACCACTTTATAATGCCTTGGTAAGGCCACACTTGGAATACTGCATCAAGTTTTGGTTGCCACAATATAAAAAAAGATGTTGAGACTCTAGAAAGAGCGCAGAGAAGAGCAATGAAGATGATTAGGGGACTAGAGGCTAAAACATATGAAGAACAGTTGCTTAACTGGGTATGTCTAGTCTGATGAAAAGAAGGACTAGGGATGACATGATAGCAGTGTTCCAATATTTCAGAGGCTGCCACAAAGAAGAGGGAGTCAAGCTATTCTCCAAAGCACCTGAAGGTAGGACAAGAAGTAATGGGTGAAAACTAATCAAGCAACTTATAACTAAGGAGAAATTTCCTGACAGTTAGAACAGTTAATCAGTGGAACAACTTGCCTCCAGAAGTTGCTTCAACACTGGAAGTTTTTAAGAAGAGATTGGATAACCATTTGTCTGAAATGGTGTAGGATTTCCTGCCTAAGCAGGGAGTTGGACTCTCCAAGTTCCCTTCCAACTCTGTTATTCAAATGTTGCTCCTAAATATGCCAGTTTATAATCCAGGAATCTCACCTTTTTTGTCCTATTGCACAACATTGTAGCTTGAATAAAATTAGTAATAGATATGCATTGAGATACCTGTATTGTATATTCCATATTTTGATGACTTGATGACCTCAAAAGATTTATGCTTTTTAAATTGTGTTAGTCTGAAAAGATGTTACCAGACTCCTTCTGATGTCCACTACTTAATGTTTTAATGTTTTTCTTGTTCAATTAGTGAGGATGGTGCTGGTGGTAGTGGTGGTGGTGGTGATGATGATAGGGTGTTGTTATTCATTCAGGTGGTTCAAATTCTTGGTGATTCTATGGGCCAGGTCTCTCCACACCTCCCAATCTTGCACTATTTTTCTTTGCTCTGGCTGATGTCAGTTTTGATGGTGTCCATTAGAAATCTAGGACCTAAAATTACACCAGCTCATTATACCATTCAAATTCTTTGTTTGCATAACCATCTAATTTATTTGGGCTATGTTCTCCAATAACTTGAATTGGCTATATTTCTATTTTAATAGAAACCTGTGCAGCTCCAGTTCCTAGGAGATTATTGGATCCTTGAAACCCAGTCCAGAATCAGCCACATAACTAGCTGTATCTCCCTCCTAGTACTGCTTTGCTGAATGTAACAATGTCCATAATGTTCTCCTGTTTCCATTTCCTATCAGAAGATACCAGTAATATGGAGCAGAAAGGGAGAGAAGAAAATGCAAAATATTGTGACATAGAGACATAATGTAGAGCTACTCTTTTCAGAGGCAGACATGCATTTTGTATAATGACTGTTTTGACTCTTGCTTGTGCTTACTTTAGCTGCTAGAAATTCACACATCTGAGTAGAAACAGGAAATAAATGTGGTCCATTTAATTTGCCTGTGAACTTACTTGCTCTTGAGCATAAAACCAGAATCAAAACTATAGAGTTGCAATGAGATATTAATACTTTCCTAAATGCATCTTTCAGCCCAATTTATTTAAAAAAAAACCTCCTATAAATATGTATATTTTATGAGAAAATATGTATAACGTATTTGTTAAAATGAATAGAACATGTAAAAAGTTGTTATGTTAAGATAAAGTTACCTAGGAAAACTGCATATGTTAGGAAAAAATGTGTACCAAAAGAGTATATTACGAGTAACACATATGAAAAGGTGCATCGATTTTAGGCAGATTTTTCTTAAAAATAGATGATTGACTCCAATGAAGCAAACTTAAATATAGAAAAATAAGAAATCAAATGCAACCAAATTCGGCATCTTCCATTTTGAATGTGTGCATTCCAGAAGTCATAGCAAGAGCCAGGCCCTTAGACTTGCTGGTGGTCTCCTGAACTTTTTCCCAATTAACCCTGCTTACGATAGTATTTTATCTTTTTCCAAGACATTGCTTTTCCCCTTAGTTTACTTATTCTATGGTTATTATATACGGAAGTACCACACAGAAGGATGAACAAAAAAGTGATGAAAGACTGGAAAGATGAAAGACTGGAAATGTATGAAGAATGAAGAGAGTCACAAAATTTCATTTCCCATTTGGAAAACAGCGCAATTTGCCATTGTTATTTTTTTAAAGGAATTGCCTATAACTTTTACAATTGTTTTATAGTGGAATATAATTGCTTTTAATGGTTATTCAACTGTTTTGAACAGCAACTCTGACCTTGGCCCTTGTATCCCCTGACAGTAGTAATCACTAGCTGCTCTTCCTGGCAAAAAGCAATTCAAATGTACAAGCAAATGTACAAATGTCTTAAAGGTCTTTGCAGACTTAAATTGCACCAGCACTTTAAATTGCAACCCAAACTCTATAGAAGGCCAGTATAGGGTCCATAGAACAGCATCAGTAAAAGCTGGATAATACCTGGTTGGCTGCCTTTTGAATCAATTGGAGCTTCTGAGCGGTCTTTAACAGCAGCCCTATTTAGAACCCTCCATATTTAACCATATAGTAATGAGGGCATGAGTCATTGTAGCAATGTCCTTGTTCTTAAGGTAGGGCTGAAACTTGGTGAAAGGTCTCGAGCCAGGCAACTCCCAATCACAGAGTCTCTATAAAAAAATATTTTAATCTGTCTGATTCTAGAAAAGAGAAGTGAAAAAAGGCATTAAGACATTCCTTCACTATATTACTTCAACAATTATAATTCAAATCATTCTCAGTGGAGACTCCTGGGAAAATCACTCCCTTTAATTAGACGCTGAAGCTATCAGTTACTTGTGCTTTTTCTTTCCCCTCCCTTCACTTTTGCATTTTGATTAGGATTTCAGAAGAGTATCTGTTTTACATATATTTGTGCACCATTCCAACTTCAGGATCTCTCCTGGAGTATCAAGATTCCATCTGTAGGAGATTTTCCTCATTGATTTAAATGAGTCTGAAATCAGCCTAGTTTTGTTCTGTGGTTGAGTTTCAGCTGAGCCCCATGCAGGGTCCTTGAAATTGACCCATGGCATCTCCCTAGTGCTGTATAATTCAGATTTGTTCTAAAGATGTATAGTTCAGATCTGACCTATGTTAATTTTCTGTTTGAACATCTAGTAGGAGATGTCTACTTTTTCTTGGAATGTGTGAAAGACTTCCATTTTTTAAAATGTTCCCCTCATTAGAAAGAATTAGATAAAGTGTCCTTTTGATAGGCATAATTCTCCATCCTCTTTTGAATATATTGCAAAAGAACCATAGATTTGTTCTATGTTTAATTTCTTTCCATCAGGAAAATATTGAGAAGAATAGCACTAATTTACTTTGCACTGAAATGGCAGTATGTGCAGTACAGAAGTGAAGTATGACTACTGGAATAAATTACAGTTCTTGAAAATGCAGGTGCAAAGTGCCCATGTACCCACAAATTAAGCTAAATCACAATGATCTGGTGGTGGTTTTTGGAAAAGGACATTCAGCTCTTCCTTCAAATCACAATTAGCTAGGTTACTGCACAAGATTTATTTTTATTTTGTGTCTTATCTAGTAAGAGTGATTTAAAAATATAAATCTTATTCTGGATGTCACATGCTATAGATTCATGCCCAGCTTACCTAGTAAGGACTGTAAGTGGATTCTAGAGACTGTAGAACTTAAATATTTGGAAGAAAGTGAAGGTTCTCTTTAAGATGCCCTAATAAAGAAGAAGTAGAGAATATATTATCACTAGAGTTCCTTTTCATCTTGTCCAATATACAAATATGCATATAGACTGAAAATAGAGTATCAGAAGAGTATCAGAGTATTGCAGTTGAGTAATAAAATGTAGTCTTATATCAGAAAGTGTAGAACAAAAATATTGTAATGGAAGCCTAACATGGTAATAATTTCCAAAGGCTTTTTAAATGATAGACTGATTTGACCAGAAAATTTTCTTTTTGTGATCCTAACATTTTAACTAGAAAATATTCTATTTCTCTTACTTTTATGATTTACTTCAGTAGGACATTGCTACCCATACTATTATATAATTATCTCAGGTGCTGGGAGATACGACTTCAGGTTGAAGAGATAACTTTGTTCTAAAGCTATGAGCTAATTTGCTGATTTCATAGTATTTATTGTCCATTATCAGTGTTAAAGAACAAACCAAATTGCCAGTCTAGGTGGCTTCACAATCTTATTCTTTCATTCAAACAGCAAACTGAATTGCTTTTTTTTTCTTTTTACAACTGGTCCATTTTAAAAAAAAAAAGTTGCAGAGAATTATTGGTTTTTATTTTAGCTAGATGGGAAAAATGAAAAGCAGGACAGAATAAGAGAATGCAAATCATTTCCTGTCAAGAAAATTGCATGGTTGCAGTCACCAAAAATTGAAGAATATTGGAGAAAGCAGACATTGTTTCCAAGTCTCATTTCCAGGTTTTCTATGGAATCAGGCTGATCATTATGGGAAACAGGTTGTCTAACTAGGTAGTTTCTGGTCTAATCCAGTTATAATCTTTATACATAGTTTAAAAAGAAGAAGTTTAGAACACAAGACAGGTTGTTAAGAACTATTAAGTATGTGGTTTTTTTTCTTTTTTCATTTATCCCATGACATTTTATGATATTTCTGTGCCTCAAATAAATAACTCTTTGAAATATTTCCAGATTGGAGAATTGAGTCAAATGAAAATCATGTAAATTTCAAAAAAAAAAAAAATCCATGAAGTTAAAATGGATATGGTAAAATGGTAAAAAGTTACAGTTGTCATTGTTGGGGAGAAATTCTGTGATTAAGATGACTGTTTTGACCAGAATATTATTTTTCTTTCAAACAATACCCATTTTGACAACTGATGTACCAATTAAACAATGGCAGAAAGATACATCTAAATGTGTTTGGCAAGAGAACCAAACATGTTAAATATAAGGTGTTAACAAGATATTAAGGAAAGAGGAGGTTTATGTGATTTGAAATTATATTTTGCAGTTTGTTGATTTGGATGAAAGAGTAGATGCTGCTGAAAAATAACAGATTTTGGAGTTATAAGGATATGAACTGAGATTTTAATGGCTAGGGATATTTATGGTATGACAAATCTATGGTTAATGTATATATAAAAAAACATTTTATTAGATGTACCATATTGAGAATATGAAATAGATATGAACCCAGGTTATGCCCCAAAATACCTTCAGTGCTCTCAACACAAGAAATATAGAAGGACAATGATAAGTAAATACAAATGGCTAACTTATCATGTTAGATCAGGGCTGTCAAACTCATGGCCTGTGGGTTGGATGCATCACGTGCAGGTCTGCCCCCACCCAGTTTAGCAAAGGGGAAAAAAGTCCCGATACATAACACGCTTTGCTTTTCACTGATCATTTGGATTACTGGTTTGATATTGAGGGGCCTAGAAGTGGGATCTCAGAAAACTTGGATGCTATCACCTATACCAGTGCTCCCCAACTGGTGGTTTGCAGACATTGGTGGTCCATGAGAAAATTTTGGTGGTCTGCAGTGCACCCGGGTGGAGGAGCTTCTCCAGGATGGCCAATGGGACAGTCCTGTGACTACAGCTTATGGTGGGCAACTTTGCAGATGATGCCAAGTCCAGGGAGTAGCACAGCCCTTCCTGGATGCAATGAGAGAATGGTGCTGTTGGGGGGGGCACAGTTGGGCTGAAGCAATTTCATTCCCCTGCTGTGGCTCTCTGTCGGCTTCCCTGCCCCTCGCCTTCCTCTCCCAGTCATTCCTCACCTGGCCTGAGAAGGTAACAGGGCGTTACTGTGTCCCACAGCCGCTTCTTCCAGCCCTTGGTGCTGCATGCACTTCAGTCACTTGGGGAGACATGTGGCTTCTTCTCCACCCTGAGACAGTGGCCCAACCTAGCTGTTTCTCTCTGACACTTCTATTGGAGCAGGTCATGTGTCTCTCTGAGTGACTGAGGTAAGTCCAGCACAAACAAAGGCACCCATGACACCCAGAAAGTGCTGGAGAATGTGTGTGTGTGTTTGTGTGT
>JAEANM010019995.1:0-12217 GCA_017656035.1 Myanophis thanlyinensis
CAGAAACCTGAGGTTGTGTTTGACATAAAGTATAGCAACAGATTACATTTTTGTAGCTCATACCATATAAACTTTACTTTTGAAGATACCTTAAGATGATTTTATGTTATTATAAGAATATGAACAGACTTGCACGTTGTGCTAAACCATGGTTCGCTGATAAGCCACACTGACTGTCTTGACATGATGAAAAGAAATCATATGGTGGCTGGTGCATTTAACGCATCATATGGTGTATTAAAGAATGCAGTGCTGAACTGCAATTGGCTGCTTTGTGGCCCAGTGTGTTGTGCAAATCCAGATAAGTTTTGTGATGTTTTAACACGTTGCATGAACTTGAGCCATTGAATTAATTCAGTTCATTTCTTATATCTGTTATACAATCCTTTGTTAAAACTTAGTTCACAAATGTGACTGAAGAGAAAATAGAGTAGCTTTTATTTCACATGGTTCTCTTTGGATATCTCCAATTCTCTTATAAGCATACAAAGAAAACAGAAAAGTTAACCCTGAACCCTTCAATTTTATGGAGGAAAAGAAAGTATAAAATACATTAATAGACGGTTTTTGTTGTTTTTGACTAGCAACTGTTCATTTAGTGACTGTTCAAAGCACAGAAAAAAGTGACTTATGGCCATTTTTTACACTTATGGCAGCACCCCCAAGATCATGCAATCAAAATTCAGACTGCTTGGCCACTGGTTCATACTTACGACCGTTGCGGCATCCTGAGGTCATGTGATTATCTTTCTGACAATCAATGGGGGAAACCAGAGTCACTTAACAACCATGTCACCCATTGAAGAACTGCAGCGATTCGCTTAACAGCCGTGGCAAGAAGGGCCAATACTCACTTAATAACTGCCTCGCTTAGTAACGGAGACGTCGGGCTCGATTGTGGTCCTGAGCCGAGGGCTTCCTGTTGTCTTTCTCTTTCCTCTTCCCTTCCTTCTCCTGTTGTAGCTTGGATCCTGCAAAAGACTTAAAAAAGACACACAAAAAAGCGTCTCAGAAACTAAAAAAAATATATATAGTAAATTTAAGTTTCAATTAAATAAATAGGCCACTTGTTTCTGAATAATTGCATTAAGTCACAGAGGTGACAATGCGTGCTGGATTTATTTTTAATTTATTTTTAATGGCTAACCTTTTATAAGCTCCACTTTTTCTTCATCAGAGGCTTAATATGTAATTTTGAGGTGGAATATAAAGATAACATATACAGAAACATAAAAGTAGCTCCGCCCACTTGGAAAGTTTGGACTTCAACTTTCGCCCGCGCTTCTTCTATTTTTTTTTTTTTTACATCAGGCCCCTCCCTGTTCGCGTCGTTGCTAGGCGAATCAACCCTCTTCGCGACCCCCTATTGGTTGGGCAGGAGAGTCTCCGCCTCCCCTTCTCGGCTTCCGCTCCGGCCATTGGCTGCCCGACATCCCACCCTCTCCCGACATTCCCGCCCTCGCCTTGGCACTGCCAGGTAAGGACTTCTTTCCGAGCTCTGATTGGCTCCGAGGGTACGGGGGGGTGGGCAATGGCTCCAGGTGAAGTGCCCAGCCCTTGCTCTGGCTTCCTATAGGTCGGCAGCTGCGGAGAGGCGGGAGGTTAGAAAGCGCGCCATTGGCTGACAGGGGGGCTGCGGGCGCGCGGGGAGGCAGGGAAAGAGGGAGGGAGATCGGTGAGGCGGGGTGAGGGGGCCACCGCCATGTTGGAAGGCGGCAGAGCGGCTGCGCGGAGGGCGGCTGGTTGGGGGGGGCGCGCTGAGGGGGTGAGCCAGGCGGGGGCGGGAGCGCGCCTTCTTTACCTGCCCGCGCACACGGGAGCGCGCCTCCTCCTCGGGGCAGGGAAAAGAGAAAAAAAACAAAACCTGAAGCGAAAGGAGGAAAAATAAATAAAGAAATAAATAAATAAATAAATAAAGGTCCTGTCAGGAAGGGGGCGGACGCGAAGGACGACTTCCAAGCCCTTCCCTCTTCGTCTCCTCCGAGGAAGTTGGAGGCAAACTTCCGCGGAGCGCGAGCGAGTCGGCGGCGAGAGGGGAGGCGACCCACCTTACCTCACCTCACCTGAGCCTGAGCCTGGAAGTGAGGAAGGGGCGGGTGGGAGAGACTTTTGGAAGGGGAGACCCCAAAACAGGTGAGCTTTTGGGGGGGGGCAAGGGGGAGGGAGAGAAAGGGGGGGCAACAGAGTTAAGAAGTGAGGGGAGGGAGGAAGGGGGGCCAACAGGTAAGCGGCTAGGGGGAGGGGAGGGAGGGAAAGGGGGGACAACAGGAGAGCTGTGAGGGGAGGAGAGGGAAAGGGGGGCAACGGGTAGGGGGAGGGGGGGAAAGGGGGAGCCACAGGTAAGCAGCTAGGGGGAGGGGAGGGAAAGGGGGACAACAGGAGAGGTAAGTGGCTGGGGGAGGGAAAGGGGGCCAACAGGAGGGCTAAGAGGCAAGGGGGAGGGGAGGGAGAGAAAGGAGAGTCAGGAATAATGGGGGAGAGTGAGAAGGGGGCAAACAGAAAAGACCCCCCCCAAAGCAGCCCCATCCCCATTATCCAAGGCAGGAAGCTAAACTATTGTGGGAAACCCCTCCCCCCCAGGAATGGCTGGCCGGGCTATTGTTGCTTTACTTAATATTAATTTATTAATAATATTAATCTTTCTCCAATTAGGTCCTGTTGTTTTAGTGCGCAGAGCCGGGTTGGTGGGAAAGGAACTGGAATCCCAGGCTGAAAAGAGGTGAGTTCTAATCCTGCCTCTGATCGAAAGTCAGCAAGGGCAACTTCTGGCTAGTGGCTCTTCCCCCCCCCCCACTTCTATTTTCTATTGGCAAGCTGCTTTCAAAAAATGTTGGCAGATCAGGATTGACTCGAAACCCATAACAACCAGTAGTCACAACAACAATGTGTTGTTAGAGTCAAAAAGAGAAGTTTGGGAAAAAAAACCCTTACTACTAATATTCATAGTATTCTCTCCCTCTCTCTCTCTCTCTCTCTTCCCCCACATGTCTAATTAGATCGTATTCTTTAGCTGAATGTAGATTAATTTGACATTTAGGAGATGGGAAAGAGCCAACACAGGATAGGAGAGAATATAGCTTCTATTACAGTGACTATTAGAATTCTCTCTATAAAATAAGTATTGATTTGTTTGTAAATTTATTTCGGTTACTCCTTAAGCTGCTTGGACTATTTCTACTTCATTTGTGTAGTGGTCTATAAATTGCAGTGATCATTGTGTATATGGTGGTATATGTGCATTGTATATAATCAGATCATATTCTTATAGCTAGAGAGGTTAGTGTGGCAGGATATAAACATTGTGGGTGTTACTGTTGCTTTTTGTTATTATCATCAAACAGTTTATTGTATGAAAACTCCTTCAGTCTTACTGGACTGCAAGGAGCGAAAGAACAGCAACAATAGCAAATATGGGCAACAAAGTGTACATAAATGTATAGTAAAACTGATATTGTGTTGTAGTGTATACACACAAACTGCTCATGCATATAATCATTCTGTATTCTCCATAGCAGATCTTAGAATCTAGCCCACCTGGTCTAATCTCAAAAAGCTAAAATTTGGCGCCAGTTAGTAGTGGAATGGGAGACCACTGGGAAATGCCAGGGCTGTAGGCTTACCTGGGAAAGCAATTAAAATGTCCCAGAAAGGGGCATGAAATTACTTCCATATTATTGTGTGGAAAAACAAGTTGCATGTGTGGGGTATTGTCATATCATTCTTCATTTAAATAGAGGGGCATTAAGGTGATGGAAAGCCTATGACTACGAATAGTATTATATTTAGCTATATGTACACACACACACAACAGAATAAGTGCATGTGCCATATATGAGTGTATTATTAATTTTGTATATACTATTACCTTTGTGTGTGTCAACTTTATTAACATTATATAGCCATTTATATGTATATTGGATCAGTTTACTGTTAGATTGAATTAATAATTCATAAAGTTAAATATTATTCCACAGAGAAAGGCATACATGTTATTTGTTAATAGTTTCTACTATACTTTCCTTTGTCGGAACACCTTGCAATCCACCAGCTATAATCAAACCTTTGTAACAAGTGGGCTTGGGTGAAATGTTGTGTCATAAGAAAGACCCACCAGTGTTCCTGCAGACACACACACACACAAGTGTAAAGTGTTGTGGGATAGGCTTGAGAAGGAAGAGGTTTATCATCACTGTTACGCATAATAATGTGTTGTCATTGCTTCTTACTGAGCGGAGGTAAGATAGATCCCTTTAGTGAAGGATTGACAATGTCAGTGGAAAAGATGTATGAGGTCTACTTTGGTGGGAAGGCATAGAAGGAAAGAAAATTGAGATATTTGATTTTTATCCCATCTTTGGCTTAGATAATGGTCCTTCCTGCCATTTTCTCCCACAGTAACAGTTGACTTCCCTGGCTGAATGTGTACCTCAGTCTGAGATTCTGCTTTTATCAGGATACTTTGGTTATGTGCGTGGCACAAACACGCCTATCGCATGAATCAAAGGTGGTTCATGAGCCACCTCACTCAAAGAGTGAGCTGATACTATCATTATTTAATACAGTATAAAGGGCTTTTGTGCGAGAGAGGAGAAGTATTTGTCCCATCGTGAGCATTGCAACTAAATAAACAAAGGAATTGGTGTCAGGGTAATAATAATAAAAAAAGAAGATGCAAGAATTTCAATTAAATATAATTGTGCTAAATTATAGTGATGGGATATTGAGCCAGGAGGTAAACTTAATGCTGAAGGAACAGGAAGTATTTTAAGAAGGTGATCATGTGTGGTCAGTGGGTGAGGCACTGTGAGTAGAAGGTGAAAAGGGTGTGTTTTTCCTTGTCTTAAATTGTAATGTGAAGAGGGCATTTGGTGGTATGTGAGGAATGCATGTCAGTCTGGCAACCCAGAAGTTACAGCAGGGGTGGGGAAACTATGGCCGCTTTTCTGAATTGTGGACTTCAACTCCCAGAATTCCTGAGCCAGACATGCCATTGTTCCTCACCTCTGAGTTACAAGATAGTAGAAGTTAGAGAATGGGAGGGGTTGCAGTCCTTTGAACAGAAAGGATCTAATTCCTAAATAAAGATTAAATAAATTGCATGGCTACTTTTGGAGATCCAGGAATGGAACAGTATGCTTTTAAAGGAAGAGGATTATACAATAGAGATAATTTCTGGGAAAACTGAGCTGACTTTTTTTTTTTTTGTAAAAATTTTATTGAATTTTCAACAACAAACAAAACAAACAAACACCAAACAATATATCTTTTTTTTTTGAGAGCAGCAAGATCCCGAATTATCACTTCTCCGTACAGAAATAACTGAGCTGACTCTTTTCTTGGTGTGTGAAATGAAGAGCGTTTCACGTTAATTCAGTGACAGGTAGCCAAATACATTGTCACATTCCAGAACTCAAAAAGTTTTAGAATTCACTTGCCCAGAACATATAATGTACAATACCTAAATGTTCACGAGATTTAAGACACGATTTGTGAATTTTGACAAGTTTCTTCAAAGTCCTGAGAGCTGGGTCTGTGGAAATGCTAATCTTTTTATTAAAGGTATTTGCTTTTCAGCTTTCTAACTAAATGCAAGGATGCTACAATTTGTTCTATGCTTCAAGGCTGTGATTAAGATAAAAACAAAATGTAAAATTTGTAAAATAACTAACGTTATTGGCCAAAATGTTACCTGCTTTGTTTTAGCAGATGCAATTTTTATTACAGAATGTATACAATTTAAAAGTAATGGTGCTTAAAGTTACAAAGTTGGTTTTTTTTCCTTATGGGGTAACCTTAAGCAACAGTATTGTAGCAAGAAAAGGGACATAAATTACATTGTTGATTTGTTTGACTTTGCATGTCCTTTTTGGATTTAATCCAGTATTTATTATGTTTTCCGTTCATTTCTTTCTTTCTTTTTTGTATATAGACTTTTGTGTGCATGCAGTCTAATGAAGTTTTTACTGGGAAGAAGCATAAAAAATGTTACCTGTTCATTTATTGCAACCCCTCATCATTCTTTGAATGATTTGGAAGACGAGTCTATAAAACGAGGACATTGTTTCCCCATTTGAATGTTGCATAGTATCATGCCTAGCAGAATGGGATCAAAAATGAACACAAAGAAAGATTTCATTAGAGTAAAAACTCATTATAATGGGTAAGTTACATTTTAAGGGTGTTTATGCACTGCATTCTTCTTTGCTTGTTTTGTTCAAGTCATACACGTAGTCCACGACTTACAATGATTCATTTAGAGACCTTTGGGAGTTGCAACAACACTGAAAAAAGGTGACTTACAACCAGTTCTTGCACTTATCAGAGCATCTTCAGAGTCACGTGATCAAAATTCAGATGCTTGGCAACTGGCATGTACTTAAACAGTTGTAGAATCCCAAATTCATGTGATCACCATTTGTGACCTTTCCCTCTGGCTTCCAGCAAGCAAAGTCAATGAGGAAAGCCAAATTTGCTTCAACAACCACAATTCACTTGTTAAACTGCAGTGATTCACTTAACCATGGCAAAAAGGTCATAAAATTGAATGTGATTCACTTAACAACTGCCTTGCTTAGTGACAGAAATTCTAGTCCCAATTCTGGCCACAAGTTGAGGATTACTTGTGTATATTCGCATTTCTTTCATTTTCATTGAAATGCTCTGTTTCCCTTCAGTGGGAATTGATGCAATGTAGAATTCGCAAATTCGGAATTGACACAATGTAGAATTCTTTAATTACTCCGTCTGGGTTTATTGATCACACGTAAAGCATGGTATAAATAATTTTACCCAAGGCTGCCACTATGTGAAGGATTTCTAATTTTATACGCTCTGACGTGTCACACATTGTGGAGGTGCCGACATCCAAATAAAGAATTAGTGTCAAGAATTATTCAGGAAGGTGTTAAATTATTTACGATGTCTATTTCTGATACAGAACACCTTTGATAAGTATGACTAAATTGAAATCTTGTAAGCATGAGGAAGTTGTACTATTCATGTTTGCTAATGTTCCTCCTTGGATGCTTCATCCATTTTGGGTGTGACAAATACATTACTTAAAGTGGTATAAGTGTTCATCTGAATGGCTGAAATACAGGTTGCAGTAACATAATCTTCTTTCAGGAATGAAGTCCATTGAGTGTATTTTAATTGAATTTTCTCAGGGCTGTACTTCATGCTAATATTTTGAATAAAGGACAGTTCTTCTGAGTATGAAATTTTTTCTCCTATCTCCTTCAACATTTCAAATCTTACTTAACCGTTCTTCACTTCCATAAGTTGAAACTTGTCCACCTGTTCTTTTTGCACTGTGCATGGGATCTATCATACCTTGCTGCCATTTAATGCTAGCTTTTAAAAAAAACAAACACCCTGCTTTATTGTAGATGCTTAGTCATGTTTGGTTAGTCTTGATTTACTATTTACAAACTGAATTATTTCCACATACCCAGTTTGTGCTAGCTTAACCCAAAACGGGAATGGAATTTTCCATTTTATTATTTTCACCTGAAAATAAGGGTGGTGCTATTTTTTTTCCACCAGAAATTTGATGGCTCTTAACGATAGACCGGTAAATGTCAGTGAACAGAATCCACAAACATGGTCATTTAATGACCTGAGTGTAAAACATCCAATATTTTTTATCTACCAGTAAGAAGCAGAAAGTAGGGCAAACGTGGTTAATAATTTATCTTTGAGACATAATGATAAATTTTACCATTTGCTGAAATATCCAATCACCATCTAAAATGTAATCCTTTCACAGGAGCCTAAAGATCTTGGCCTGGGGACCTCTCTTGCCACATTTGTTAAATGAATCACTACAGTTGTTAAATTACTATCACAATTATAAAGTGAATCTGGCTTTCCCATTGATTTTGCCGCAGTCAGAATGCCGCAAAAGGTGATCACATCACCTCAGGACACCATAAATACGAATCAGTTGCTAAGCATCCGAATTTTAACCAAGTTACCTTGGGGATGCGGCAAGGATTATAAATGTGAAAATGTTGTAACTTTGAGCAGTCACTAAATGAACTGTTGTCAGTCGAGGATTAGCTGTGATGGCAAAAATAGGAAAATACATATATCTTTCTCTAACATCTTTCCTTGGGTTCAGTGCATTCATTCAGTATAGCTACCCAATTACATTCTGCGGGATCGTTCCTTTTTGAAACCACATTTATTTATTTTATATTTATTTACCTGCGCACAGATATTGCATAGCTTCAAAGCGTATTTCCAATTCCTTGAAGTTGCCAAGGACTCGACTGAGCTAATCTGCCTTTTTACAAACACACCAAGCGTTTTAAGCATGTGTGTTTACTTAATGTGGGAATTCATCTCTTCCAGGGATATCCTCATCACCAACCTGGGTGCCTCAATGAACTATGATGAACTTTGTGATGAAGTGAGAGGAATGTGCAATTTATCACAGGAACAACCAATTACCCTGAAGTGGATTGATAATGAAGGTATTTCAGGCTTTTTGTAACTGTGGTTTTGGAAAACATTTTTCCCTAAAGCACTTTATGGCGCAGTTAATTATCTGGGCTGAAAAGGAGATATTAAATGGATAACTTTTTATTTCGAAAGCCTTTCCAAACTGTCACTCGATTGGCAGCTTCAGATTAGAGAAATAAAACTGAAGTCATTTGGGACATATTATATCTCACTTTATTTTGAATTAATAGCCTCAGATGTTCCGACTTGCCACAATTTCCCTTTAAACCTTGCATCATGAGTTGACTGGATTTTATGATGGTTTTGCTGAAAATTGAAAATTTAGCTTTGGTTTTCAGTTAAGCAGTGGTATAACAAACAATGGGTTTGCTTAATCTTTGCAGTTTACTTAATTATTGCCACCAGTTGGTCCTGTGATGGACCGGATTTACAACTGTCATGATATATGATCATAATAGGCTCCATTATGGTGGGTTGTATTTCGAAGATTGCTTGTATAGATAGATCTTCCTTTCTTTGTATCAGCTAGAGAGAGAAAGGAAGAATTTGATGTCTTCTGTTAGCTTGTAGAGAAGGGTTAGACTTTTAAGAACTTAACCTATGTTAAGCCAAAGTGACTGATTAGCTATGGTTTTTAACTTAATACATTGTGTAAACCTAGCCAGCTGGGGTTCCTTAGTAAACCATGATTAAACCTTGGTTAATAAACCATGGGCAGTATATAACCTAGAGCTATATTGGTATATTGTTTTGTTCAGAAGGCAGTTCAGTTGATTTACATAAAAAATACTGCAAAGCTTGGGTAAAATTTGTAATTATTGTTTCCTTAAAGTTTGTTCTTCAGTCAGCATCGACAATAATATAGAGGGACTGATATATTCCAATTCTGGTGCTTTCTAACTTCAGTTGTTTCACACTATTCTTTGGGGAGCTCATTTCATGCTTCTCTCTGAATAAGCGACATTAAATTCCATCAATCGTCTGCTGAGAATTTGCTTTCGGAAAAGGGTGTTTTCCAACTAAGGAAAGCATAATAACACAAGAGCATAAACGATCTTGCAGCATGATTGCCATCCTTTTAAATGTTTGCTCTGCTAATTAGAGGGGGAAATTGTGACTGAGGGAATGAATAGCCAGCCTTACTCTGGTGCTATTCTGATTATCAGTGTTCTTATTTTTACGCCAGGATGAAATACAGGCTGTCATTTCCCCACCACAGCCTTTCCAACAAGTAACAACTATGGGACGGCACGTTTATGAAGGGAAGGGTTTCTGGGTCCCAGAACAATTCTTTTTCAACTGCTGTTCTCAAATGTATAAATGAACTCCCGTAATCTCCCAATTGCACAGCTTGAAAATCAGAAAAAACCCCAAAACTTTTTTAAACCAGAGAATTGCACACATGGATTGCTTCCCTAAAGGATATTATTTCATTTCATTTCTTTTTTTTTTCTTTTTAAACAGGTGATCCCTGTACCATTTCGTCTCAGATGGAATTGGAAGAAGCCTTCCGTTTGTATTGCCGGTACAGAGACGAAGGGCTTATTATCCATGGCAAGTTCTGAGACTTGTAGTTTAGCAATCGTTTTGAGCTGTATCTTCTCTGCTCAGAAATCCTCCTTTGGTTCTTCTGCTCTGTCTTCTTTCTCAAGCAAACTCAAAGTGCAATGTTGAGGCATCAACTGGCCTCTTCTTTGGATTGATGCTGAGCCAACAAGACCTGATCTTTACCCATTTTACACTGGTAACACAATCCTGTCTACCTACTGCAACAAAGAATCGGAAGATGTGCTTTGTTGTCTCTTTGGTACCAAATATACCACTGGTGAAATTTCTTTCCTCTTGTCTCGGCTCTGGAACATTTTCCTAAGAAGACCTTTCTTGTATTAAAACCTCATTGAGGACTAGGTGAAGATGGTCATTTTGGGGGGAGGGCCTTTACTGTAGGGGTCTCTTGCCTATTTTAACCAAATCGCTTCTTTTACGGGCTTTAAATTAATGCTTGTTAATTGCCTGTTTCGTTGCAATTTTCTTGTCTTACAACTTTGTGTTTCGATCTTAGGAGGCACGTGGCACTTTGATCAAGCAGAACTGGTGCATAAATGTCTTAAATGATAAAATAAACGAGATGCAGTTGTAATTACAAGCTGTTTTGTTCGAAAAAGAACCTCCCCCCCAAAAAAATCATAGGGATTTATCTTCTGCAGCTTCTTACATGTATTGTTCTGATTTGAATTTCTCTTGAATTTATGCTTCTTGTGCAAGAGGCTCATTCCTTCCTTTTTTTCGGGAATTATTTTCACTGCCAATAACTCCTTTTGTGCATGTTGCTTTGACAAACCCTGAGCCTGACTTTCCTTTCAGTAATTGGTTTTCTGCAAAGAATTCTCACATTTTTAGAGTCCCCATTTTGTGATTAAGGAAGTAGTCGGTCACTGGCCACTTATTCAAAAGACTGAGTAGCTAGGATATATATATATATATATATTTATGATGCGTATTTTATGTTTTGATGCAGTTTTCCCAAGCATTCCAGAACAACCCGGCATGCGGTGTCCTGGGGAAGATCGTAAGTATTGGGGCATAGAATTTGGGTTTTTAAAAAAAGTTTTAGCGTATCCCTTCCTCTTTTGATTTTCCTTCAAAATATTTATGGCCTGCAAAGGAAAACGACAATGTAGTTGTGATGCATTATTAGGCAAGAAATTCTCTTGCATGTAAATAACTATTTGAAAGATTTGTTTGGCTGGAGAAGAACTAAAGGGTGGGAAAAATCTCTAAGGACAAGCTGCAAAGCTAGATTGGACATACCTTTTTAAACCAGTACTTGCTTTAGGAAACATGTTAGTGAAACTAATGTTACCCAGCAGTAAGATGGGCAGCCAATAAATTCGATAAATAAATGTTTGGTGGAAAAACAGCTGCAGCCAAAAATTGAACAATCTTAACAATCATGTAAATCTAATCAGCATAAGACAGAATTATCCTCAGCGATTTGTTTTGCAAATATTCAGTATTTGCGGATACTTTTAGCTACAGTTCTTTTGCATGGAGGAAAAAACATGTGATGACTGTATTCATATTTAGTATGTTACTAAGAAACCCACATTAATTGTTGAGATTGATTATCAAGCTGTCAGGTGCATTCATTGGCTGTTCCAGGAAGTGTTTTCTGTTTCTGTTTTGAAAGATTTTTAACTAGCGCTAATAATAATTTTAGCTTTACTGTGATATCTTGTAAATTTTAGAGGAAACCTTTGTCAATCCAGCTGGGTATCAGGCATATAATTGGCATCAAGGAGAAAATACAATTTTTTTCTCACAAAATTTGGCTGTAAAAATGCTACTAATACATAAATCCGTGACTTTGCTAAATCCGAATCAAGGTAACTGGGACCAATTCACAACTTTATTTGAATAACTGGGGTAGTCTCAGATAAATGATCGTCAGTGAAAAAACAAACAAACCCTCACTTGACAAGTTAATCTTTCATTTAGCTTTGATGCTTAGGGTGTAAAAATACTATTTTACAGCCCTCTGTGGCATTTAGCACTTTGAAAGACCCATGATGGAGTTTTTTCCCCCCTGTGTTCATATCTGACCGCGGTGTCATATAGATGCTTTTCGCAAAATCATTTAGAAACTCTCAAAAAGCTTTGCTAGTATGGGTGAGATCATCCGTGGTTTTGGGGTGAGTTTCCACCAGTATGCGGATGACACTCAGTTGTTCATCTCCACCCCAAACCACCC
>JAEANM010019996.1:0-12217 GCA_017656035.1 Myanophis thanlyinensis
CCAATTTTATATTGCCTTAGAGCTTTTTTGCTGCTCCCTCTTGCTCTTCCCTTTCCTTTTCAATTCGCCTCCAAAAAGTGCCATTTGAAAGCAAAAAACGAGAGAGACGGGAGCGGAGCAAAAACGCCGCCGCCATCTCCCTTGACACATGCGCATCAAAATAGCCTTCAAGGGCAGACCTTTCTAGAACTAATTACAGTAGTCCAGCTGCAAGATGATGAGAGCATATGTGACTGTGCACAAGTAGCCTTTGCCTTATGACTGGTCACTTAGCAACTAATTGAAGTTATAACAGAACACACACACACCCAAAGGTATTTACAACAAATCCCAACTGCTGAGACTCCCCTAGTGGTCACATGACTGTATTTGGGCCCTCAGCATCCAATCTGCATTTACAGCTATTTGCACTATCCCATGTTCATATAATTGCAAGTTTTAGCCAAAAATTGGCCTACACATATTCTTTCTGAAAAACTGCCCATCGCAAACAATGACCATGACATTTGTTTAACTATTGCTATACTTTCTTTTTTCTTTTAATGACCCTGTAATACTTTAATCTGGGTAGAGTCAGGGTGACTGAACACAGCTGAGCATTTACTGGCCGGATGCCCTTCCTGATGCCTACACGCAGTTCGTAGCAGATTTCTCTAGAAAAACTGTGCTACAATACCCAAGTCCATTAATTCTTACCTGCAGTTAAGGCATCAAAATATGACATGCAGTAATGGAACCTGAAATTTGTCTCTTGATTCTGCTCCCTGTTTTCAAGATACTGCTTCCCATCCTGGAAGCGAGCAAATGATTTTCCTGGAAGCTGGACTATCGGGCCTCGGGACGGTTTTCCTGTTCAAAAGAAAAGACAACGATCAGAAGCAAGCCAAGATCTGCTTGTATTGTTGGTGCTTAACTGAGCAGGAGAATTCAATCAACATTTTTATAGTTACACAGAGCCTATATATGCTGAAGAATTTAGCTATGTGTTTGAAATCTTGCCTCTCATAAAAAAACAACACCCAAATTCAGCAGTTTAGCAATAGCAATAACACTTAGATTTATATACTTCTTTATAGTGCTTTACAGTCCTAAGCGGTTTATAGAGTCAGCATATTGCACCCAACAATCTAGGTCCTCGTTTTACTGACCTCGGAAGGACAGAAGGCTAAATCTGGAACCTGAGCCAGTCAGAATCGATCTTCAGCAGCAAGCAGTGAGTTAGGCTACAATCCTGCATTCTAACCACTGCATCCCCATGGCTCTTTGACCATATTATGAACATATTAAACATATTGAACATGTTATGGAAGTAGCCATATTTGGATGCCCTAAATAAAATTGATATTTATTGTCTTTTTCTAATTTAGGCTTGTTCTCTAGCTTACAAATAAATGTTGCAACCCTTCCAAAACAAATTTAAACTTTGGAAAATCCCTAGTAGCTGCTTTGCCATCAAACCAGATCTTGACATTACCCTTCCACTTAGTGTTATAAGCAACCAGATCCTTCGGTCACAGCTCCCAAACTGGGAAGTAAGAGAAAGGCTCTCTTTTTGCTGCCATCTGGTGGTTATTAGAAGTTTTGCAAGACAAAAGCTCTACTACTGTAAGATCAGTCAATGGCTGTAATAGTATGTGAGAATGATCTCGGGAGACCAAGAGCTGCAGACAGCATAATGGGGTAATTTGGGGCCAGTCATTTTCTCACTGCATAAATAAAAGGAGGCACAAGTGGAAATGGAAAAATCACAAATTCTCTGTGGTTCTCTGAAGAATGGCATGGTGCAAAATTAAAAAGGTTGGTTCCTGAAATTTCCTAACTTCCCAGTGTCATAAACATAACGACCAGGTAGCACAGCCTTATATAGGAGTCACACATCTCTGAATATTGGGGTAGTTGGATGGAAAGATAACATTTGTAAAGCAGAAAGTGAAGTTGCAAAGCTGGCTGGGGAATTCTGGGAGTTGAAGTCCAAACATCTTAAAGTCGCCAAAGTTGAGAAACACTGGGCTAAGCAATTCCTCTACTCCAAAATTAGAGAATAACAGTTAGAAGAGACCTTGGAGGTCTTCTAGTCCAACCCCCTGCTTGAGCAGAAAACCCTATGCCATTCTGGAGAAATGGCTGTCCAACTGTCCAATCTCTTCTTAAAAACCTCCGGTGATGGAGCACCCATATCTTCTGTAGGCAAGCTGTTCTACTGATTAATTGTTCTCACTGAAAGGAAATTTGTCCTTAATTTTAGGTTGGATCTGTCTTTGATAAACTTCCATCTGCAAATTCTTGTCCTGCCCCTCAGGTTCTTTGGAGAATAGGTTGATTCCATCTTCACTATTACAGCACCTCAAATATAGGAAGACTCTATCATTTCACCCTCTTCGTACCCAATTCCTGCAACCGTTCATCACTGTTCTAGCTTCCAGTCCCCTAATTATTCTTGTTGCTCTTCTCTGCACTCTTTCTAGAATCTCACTCACTCCAACTGGTTCCAAAGCTGCAGTCTATATTTGAAGATGTGGTCATGCAGTCTTTACCTTGAGAAAGTTTTACTCTTGAGAAACTAAGTTCTATTTACCATATAAATTCTGAATGGCAAAAACATCATCCCAGTTCAAGACAAACCCCTTGCCCAGCTTCTTGTAGTAGGGAGACATAAGAGCATTGGACACGGGGGAGTGTTCCAGGCCCAGCGTATGACCAATTTCATGTGCCATCACCACAAAGAGGTTACGGCCTTTCCCACCGTCCAGGGACCATCTCTCATCATTGTCAAAATGGGCCTCGCCGCGGCGTGGGAAGAAGGCATGTGCCAGAGCACCCCCTAAGGAAAGAGAAATCAGAGATCAGATCAATTTGAACACTATTTATATTTAGCTATGAAAGTCAGTCAACTCCATCCATCAGAGAATTCCGTACTGCTGATGCTTCTTCTATGATCATCTTTATTGCTGCCAACTTCCCAATTCTAGAAGCAGAAGAATAAGTACTTAGCTCTATATTGCTGGAATGGAGAAACAAAAAGCCCTCATCCTAATTCCAGGCCAAAGAGACATAAAATAAATTGCTTTCACCCCTGCTGTCATATTCTTAATACTGTGTGCTTTTCTGAATTGTATGGAGAAAAATCTAAGTGATTCCTATGGGGAAGAAAATGAAATGCCACCAAGCCACCTTTCCCCTTAAAAGACCTGCTGGGATGATTGAAGGCCAGGAAGAAAAGGGGGTTCTTAAAAATTTGTTCTTCAGAGGATAAATTGCTTAGTTGCCAGATAAAGATGAGGAGGAGAATTCTGCATATAGGTGCAAAACTCATTTTGAAGTTTGCAACAGATCCCATGTAGAAGAATCTCATAAGCTATGAGGCTCCTCAAACTTAGGATCAGAATCTCAAGTCTTCAGCCAGGTTGATTACCAATATTCATTTTATTTACAATATGTCTTGACAGTGTAGAGCAAAAGCAGATTACGGTACCAAGGAAATGGTGTTTTCTACACATTTGAAAAACATCAGGATGGGTAAAGCTAATTTCTGCCCTACCAGTTTTCTCTCTGCCTCTCTCTAAGCCCAGAGCTCTTGGTCACATATTTCTTTATAAGTCCTGACTTGTTGAAGGCGACTTCAGAAACAGTAGGAACCCCAAGACACAAGTTGCATGAAATCAGAACTCTGGACCAATATAGGCTTATAATCAAAGGATGCTTATGAGGTTAAGACTTAACAAATCAGCACCTGGACCATCAAAGGCATTCTCAACTCCATCATTGTGATCCCCATAGAAGAACGTCAGGCGAATATCTGCAGGCTCTTCTGCTACTTCCCAAAAAACCAAGGAAGAGACGTTGCTCCAGAGCTCAAATGCTGCTTTCACTGCCAGACGGACCTGCTGCTCTGGCAGGTACCAAGGCCAATTGATTAGCCGGTAAGTCAAGTGTCGTTTATACCACTTGCCACCTACAAAGTTGAGATGGAGGGGGAGAGAAATTAGAAGAGGGAAGATCAGAAAAAAAAAAGAATCAAACACAAGATGATTAATTCCAGCATCCTTGTTAAAGGCACATCAACAATAACAACAACAAGCGCATGTGCTCAGCATCTTCAAAGCGAATGTCTTAAAGACATGTGCGAACAGCCCCAGAGTTAGAGGAGAGCAGAAATTTAAGAAATACAATTAAAATTCATTCTCCCACAACAACAACTTGTGTCTGTGTGTATTGATTCTGAAAATTCTGCGGATTTTCTGCAGGAAACCAGTAAATAAAATTCAAGCGAAAATGAAAATGTTATTAATTGGAGCCCACATTCATTTACAAAGAAGATAAAGCCATAAGGGACAAAGGGCATAAATTATATTTAGGGATTTGTTCAAACTAAATGGGGTGTTCATAGGTGCCATTTGAAAAGTCAAGAACACTAACATCCAAATTCTGTCTCTCCAGTTGTAATTTCCTCCTAAAATTCCTACCATCCCAATCCCCTACAGTAGAAGAAATTTATTCTCTAACATCAATAATCCTTCTCACTGTCAGGAAGTTTCTCCTTAATTCCAGGTTGCTTCTCCTCTTGATTAGTTTCCATCCATTGTTTCTTGTCTTGCCTTCTGGTGCTTTATAGCTAGAGGACAATTCTATTTGCTCTTTTCTATAACATTTGTTCTTTTCTACAACTGTGGGCTTCTTTCTTTTTTGTGTATATGCTGTCTAGTTTTCTCTTTTGTGGGTGAAGGGAAATATGGGCATGGGGTTTTTGTCTTTTTAGTTTCCTTTGCCCTGTTGATCAGTTTCACTTCTTTGTTTTGGAACTAGTATACTTTTAGCAATATTTAGCCACTTTGTTTCTTGCCTTTTCGGCTAATGGATGGCTTTGGGGCAGTGGAAATGGCTTTTATTCTCTTATAAAATAAGCTGTGATTATTCCCACAATGAGTTACAGGAATGTAGACATACCTCCCATCCAGAAGTGGCAGTGTATCTAGCCCCGTGATGGCGAACCTGTGGCACGAGTGCCACAGGTGGCACACAGAGCCATCTTGCTGGGCACACAAGCTGTTGGCCATCTTCCCTCCAGCTGAGCATGCACATGTGATTGCACATGCACACATGCACAATTGCAGAGACCCAGCTGGTCTTCGGGCCTCCACTGTGCATGCACGCAATTGCAGTAGAAAATCCAGCTGGTCTTCAGTGCTCTCCTGCGCATGCACATGCAATTGCTCATGTGTGCGTGAGTGCCTGCGTGCAGCCTACGTGCAGCCTGCGTGCATTGCACATGCAAAAGCTGCATGCATGCACAGATGGTGTGGTTGCACGTGCAGCACATGTGGAGCAGCCTCATGCAAGTGCAGATGGCATGCGCAAAGCATGTACTTTTCGGCACTGCATAAGTAAAAGGCTCGCCACCACTGATCTAGCCCTTAAAAAATCCCATTTCCTCAATTTGGAGCAGAATATAGAAGTAGCTTGCAAGTTCCCAGGAAATTGGATCTAGTGGGATTCTAGAGCTCTGAGAGAGTGAGTCGACATCAGACTGACAGTTTGTATTAGTCAGAAAGAGCTCCACATTCAGCAGCCTGCTGTGATTCTCACGGTAAAGGAAAGGACAAAAGACCACTTCCTTCAGCCATTGGATTCTTGAAAGCATTTCCTTTCTAAGAGAAAATAAAGTTCCATCCCCCAAAGAGCTGCTTCCTGCTTTGGGCGCAGGAAAAAGAGTGAGCTCATCCTAGGGCTCAAGGGAGCCTCACAGACCATCATTTGGGGGCCAAGATGTCAATCATCTTCTCTCCAATTACTTTAATAGATCATCTAGCCCTACATCTGCCAAACACAACAAACCCTGGAGAGAAGATTAAAGACTCTATGAACTGCAAAATGACTTGGAGTATAAATTTTGATTGGGATTTAGAAAAAGCACAGCTTAGTTGTAAGAAATCGTTAACCAACGCTGTGTTTTGGAGTCTGCCTGTATGCCTATTAAAACCCCCTTCCAAAATTTCACACTGATTAGGTCTACAATCCCTATTATCCCTTGTCAGCATTCAGGTAATGGGAGACACAGACCAAGCTTCAACCATTTTTGCTCAACTCTTAGGGACCATATGCTCCCAACCAATTAAATTGAGGATAGCAGACTTCTTGTGGGTGCCCCCTCTTAACAAATGCCATTTACAGGGTTCTCAGAAGTGGCTCTTTCTCCATTGTGTACACACACACAAACACACTGGAATGACATCCCTCCACTGAGAGATTCCTTTTGACCCAAGTGGTTGAGAAAAGCAATTCAAACCTGGTTATGTCCATTTTTAAGGCTGGGTGATTTGAGAAAGATTCCTCCTGTGTTCGCATGCTTACTGTAGATCAAGGATGGGGAACTATCGTCCTTTTAAGATTTGTGAACTTCAACTCCCAGAATTCCTGAGCCAGCAAGGTTGGCTCAGAATTCTGGGAGTTGAAGTCCACAAGTCATAAAAGAGCCATAGTTCCTCACATCTGCCATAGATGGACAACTTCAAATTTCCTACTCTCCTTCCTTATAATTAATTTTAAGAACTTGATTTGCTTCAGTAAGACTTCCCTTTAAGCAGGGATGTCAAACTCGATTTCATTGAAGGCCACATCAGGGTTGGGTTTGACCTCGGGAACCGGTATGGGCTTGGTCAGCTTGATGTCACTTGTGTTGGGGGGGCTTCTGTGGTGGCCTGAGCGCTCTGCCAGTGAAAACGGGCTCCTGAGCTCCGTTTTCAGTTGCGATTGCCTCCTGCCGCCCTCTGCCAGTGAAAATTGAGCTTGGGAAGGGGTGTATGAGGTCCTCCCAGGCTGTTTTCAGCTGCGACGGCTCCTGCCACCCTCTGACAGTGAAAACGGAGCGGGGGGGGGGGCGCACGTTCTGATTTGCTCTGAGGCAGCCACCAATTGTTTTTTTTCCATGACACTTTTAGGCTGTGTTCACATGAAACCTTTTGAACCTGGCTTGGAAGAAAACAAGTATTTCAGAGCAGGCTAAATGTGATTAAGGCTAAGCATGATCGCTTATTTGTGGCTTAGTGTGTTTTGAAACCAAGCTTGAATTGTGAAAATGCAGGGAATGGATTATGTTGGCCATGAGCTTGAATTGGGAATTCAGGCTTGGTTGGTTTAAACCTGATTTACCTTCTTCCAGTTTTCTAGACCTACAGAATTCACTGAAGCGCAAATAAATCACATGGACTGTTTCTAGACAAAATGTTATGCTAAAACGGGACTGACAAGTTTATTATTTGTAAACAGAGCTACTCTTTCTATCTCCAGAGGCTCAGGTACAAAAGTTTTAAAAGCCATAACAAGTCTGTCCTAACAGGCATCAACTGATAACAGGATCGACCATTTTATAAGAGCCTAACTTCCAATGCTCATCTTCTAGAAGTGAAACACGTGGCCTGGTTTCAGTAGGCCCAAAGAAGCACACCTGCATTTGGGATGGGTGCAAACTGTTTATTTCTCCACAAAGTGATAGCTACAAATGATAGCTTCAATTAAGAGTTTTAAGTGAGGGGAAACTATGACTCAAACCTTATAAAATGAGCCGCAGGGTTCTCAGACTCAAATTATAGGTGTGTTCCTTGAAGGAAGACAAAAATCATTTACACAGGGGCAAACGCAGTATTGGTTTTCATGGCAAAAAGCAGCCACTGTGGGGGAGTTTTCCCCTGCTTAGAGCAAGGCCCAATTCCAACTGCCACCATTTGTTTGTAAACCTTTCTAAAGCTGCCTACAACATTTTTTAAAATGGATTATTCAGTAGTTTGCTACCAAATTTGGTTCTTCTTAACCCTACTGCCCTGTCTTCTGTCATACTAAAGCAGGGGTGTCAAACTCAAGGCCTGGGGGCTGGATCTGGCCCACGGGGTGCATAGATCTGGCCCACAGGGCCACCCTGGAAACAGTGAAGGATGGGCCTTTGGGAGCTCAGGTGCTCATTTTTGCTGGCAGAGTGGTCAGGCCACCACAGGTGTCCCCAACACGAGTGACGTCGAGCTGGCCATGCTCACCCAGGGCATATCCACCCCAGCACCCAGAGGTCAAACATAACCCTGATGCAGCCCTCAATGAAATTGAGTTTGACACCCCTCAACTAAAGGGAGCTTACATGGTCATAAGTCATAACAGTCATAAACTGGGACACCTATGTGGCCGACCCAATTTAATGTCCTTTATTGCAGTGGTCATTAAGCAAATGCCCTGGTTAAGTGAACCAATGGTTTTCTATTGGCCAGTTTTGCTGAAAACCTGAAATAAATGCCAGTTTTCAAGCAAAACCATTTTGTCAAATCATGTATCATGTGACTGCATGCAGGATCACTGCAATCAATCATAAATGTGAGCCAACTGCCAAGCACCCAAACTGTGATCATGTCACTAAGGGTTGTAAATGCAAGCACCGGTCAGAAGTGTGAGGACTGGATCCCCCACCACCACTGTACCTTTGAAAGGTTGTTAAGTGAACGATCCTAAATCAAGGGCTACCTTTCATCCCATTCTGTTCTGCATTGGTTAGACCCCAGAATAAGTACAGTGTCCAGTTCGTGTTACTACACTTTGCGAAAGTTTCACTTTCTCACAAACTGGAGCAAAAGCAAGAGAAGGCAGTGAGGATGATCGAAGGACTGAAAGCTAAATCCTTTGAGGAGAGGTTGAGGGAGAGGCATATATTTCACTTGAGACAACACGATGCAGTAGAAATAGGATAGATTTACCCCAAAGGATCCCACATGCAGCCACAGACAGGGGGGAGGGGGAATACTTTCTTCTTTTAGCTTAGCTTAGAATGTTTGTCCCACCTTTATTATTTTTATAAATAACTCAAGGCAGTAAACATATCTAATGTTCTTTCCTCCTCCTATTTTCCCCACAACAACAGCCCTGTGAGGTAGATTACACTGAGAGAGAGAAAGAGAGAGAGAGGCTCAAAATCACCCAGCCAGCTTTCATGTTTGAGACGGGACTAGAACTCACAGCCTCCTGGTTTCTCGCCTGGTACTTTTTAACCGCTACAAAGCTGATTCTCGTTCTTCTTTGGTTATTACCTTGCTTTCTATTATTTCACTGGTCTTCGTGTTTCTTTAAAGCAGAAGCATTTAAAATCAGGGCAGCCTCCAAATTCAATAAATAAATGAATCAATCCAGGCACAAAGGCAGGAGGACAAGAAAGCCAGGCAGTTGTGACAAAGGATAGATCTGACAACCACAAAAACTTTGCAGGTGTGGCGGGAGTGAGATCGGCAACCCGGTGTGTCAGGCCTCCTACTCAGACGCAGCCTTGTCAGGCCCAATTTGAAGCCTGCACAGGCAATTAGCTAATCCTTCCACTCAAATGTTTCCTGGGGTTTGTCTTCAAAACAGCTGCTCTCTCAGCTTCTCTGACTTCTGCTATCTAGGAAAGCTATTAAGCCAACTTAATAGCTGGTAAGTAGGAAAAGAGCCTAATGCCTGGCACTTGAAATTCCCAAGGAGAATAAGTGGTTCAGGGCTTATTTAGTCAGCACTTTTTTTTCTTTTTTTAAAAAAAGTTTTCTGGAATGAGTCCAGCGAGGACACGTTCGTTGCCGGTTGAAAATCTCTTGTGTGTGGTTAGATAATAAAAAAAATAATTAGAAATATGGGATTTAATTAATATTATGGAAATAAAGGAGAATTACTAAAGGAGGAAGAAAAACTGCTATAATCATTATTATTGTAAGCTTTATGGAATGAATAATATCCCAATGAATATTATACTGTAAACTATAATTATCACTAAGCAAATTGTTTGTACCCAGATGACATGCTGTTTAATTAATGATGTAATTTGGATATGTTAAAACAATAAAAAACTTACTTGAAAAAAATCTCTTGTGCGTGCGTTTTTCTTTTTGAATATAAACGTGTTTGACATGTTTATTGTTTTTATACTTTTTTTTTTTGCTCTATGTCACCTGGATTCATTTGTTACGAGATGGGCAACTACATAATTTTTATAAATAAATAAATGAATAAATAAAAGGGAAAAAGAAACTGAAAGTTGTCCTAAATATCCCTCCTAAATGGTCTTTTCTCCAGGTGACTGTGTTTTGGAAGACTAGGTAACCAGGTCTTTTGCCAATGCTCTTCCTGAATTACGGTGGTGTCTGAGAAAACTGACCTCCGTGCTTTTCTTAAGTACAGATAGAGAACATCTGTTGTATTTTCCTCTGTTCCTTCTTATACAGATAGATGAAAGAATGTTTCTTCATAAAGAAAAGAACGTCTAGTGCCGTGATGGTAAACCTATGGCATGGGTGCCACAGGTGGCACGCAGAGCCATCTTGCTGGGCACACAAGCTATCGGCCAACTTACCTCCAGCTGAGCATGCACATGCGATTGCACATGCATGTATGTGCGATTATAGAGACCCAGCTGGTCTTCGGACATCCGCTGTGCATGCGCACGATTGCAGCTGGAAATCCAGCTGGTCTTCGGAGCTCTCCTGTGCATGCACATGCGATTGCTCATGTGTGCGTGAGAGCCTGCACACAGCATGGATGCACTGCACATGCAAAAGCTGCATACATGCGCAGATGGTACGGTTGCACATGCAGCGCACGTGGAGGAGCCGCACGTAAGCAAAGCATGTACTTTTCGGCACTCAGTAAGTAAAAGTTTTGCCACCACTAGTCTAGTGCATGGCACACTTAATTAGGACGTAGCCAAGAACTCTATTGTTTATGAATGTATGTATGCACATGCATACGACCGTCTTATATGGTACACCGATGTGGCACAGTGGCTAAGTGCAGTATTGCAGGCAAATTCTGTCTACAGCCTGATGTGGCTCGAGGTTAACCATCCTTCCAAGGTCAGTAAAATGAGGAGCCATACTGTTGGGGTTGATAAGCAAATAATGCTTCTACATTGTAAACCCACCACAGAGTGCTATAAAGCACTTTGGGGCAATATATAAGTCTAAATGTTGTTATTGCTGCACTCAGTACTTCTTTGGTCTGAAACCCTCCCAGGCATCCCACATTTCCACTCAACATCAAGAAAAGATCTCAGGATGGAACTCTTTACACTGGATTTCTTCAGGAATAATGCTGCTAAGGAGGAGCCCTCTCCTTGAAAGACCATCAGAGAACATCACCTTCCCTTGGAGAAATTACCCTTCCAATTTTTCTTCCCGGAAATTGAGTGGAGAGTATCCAAAGGTCTCTTCTGCCCAGATCTGTACTAGCTATAGAGCATGTGCTCAGAAACTCCAGAGGGCTGCTGGACATCTCCTTGGAGTCTTTGAAGTCCCATTTTAAAACAATGATTAGAAATTACAACCTGGCCCAGAAGAAGGATACATATTTCCAAACTCAAGCAGACTTACTCTGATGCAAGTATCGTTTCCTGCGACTCTTCCTGGCTTTCCCTCCTGAGAACCGGGCATCCATGCGCTTCTTCCATGCCACGTGGCTCTCTGCATCATTGACACCACAACGAGGGAGACTCATGTGATGGAGAGTGATGGCATCCAGGGTGCCACTGAGGGGCAGGTGAGAAATCCACTGAAACTCCCTGTAAGAGCACATGAAGTGGGATGGAAATTGCACGACGCTCTTTCGTTTAAGCCAGTATTTCTCAACCTCAGCAACTTGAAAATGTGCGGACTTATGGTTCGCTGAGGAATTCTGGGAACTGAAATCCACACATCTTAAGTTGACAGCATTGATTTGGAGACATCCAGAGTTGGTTGAAAGCTGGGTGGTTATATAAATGTTTTATATAAATAAATAAATACTGATTTAGCTCTTGGTTTTTAAACACACAAATTCCTCTTTTTAATGACCGTGTAGTCCCTATCTGGATATCATCAAGACTGGATAGAGCTGAGCATTTACTGATCAGATACCATTTCTGACACCTATACAGAGTTCACAACAGATATTTTTTTCTTTGCATCCTAGGAGAGAAACATCTGCCGCTATATAGGGGGTTCGAGCCTTCTCTGTGGGGGCACCCTCCCTTTGGAATGAATTGCCCCCGGAGATCTGGACCATCACAGATCTGCGGACCTTCCGGCGCGCATTAAAAACCTATTTGTTCCAACAGGCTGGTCTGGCCTAGCATTAATTATTTTGGGCTTTTAAACTGGTTTTCAATTTTCAATTTTATAATTTTTCATATTTTAATTATCCACTCAATTTAATTCTTTTAATTGGTTTTAATTGTTATTTATTCATT
>JAEANM010019997.1:0-12217 GCA_017656035.1 Myanophis thanlyinensis
GAACTAGTTCCGCGGGCCGGATTAAAAAGCCCAACGGGCCGGGTGTGTCCCGCGGGCTGTAGTTTGCCCATGTCTGCCCTAGGCCCATGATGGCAAACCTATGGCACGGGTGCCACAGGTGGCACGTAGAGCCATCTTACTGGGCACACAAGCTGTCGGCCAACTTACCTCCAGCTGAGCATGCACATGCAATTGTACATGCACACATGCACGATTGCAGAGACCCAGCTGGTCTTCGGACCTCCACTGTGCATGTGTGATTGCAGCAGGAAATCCAGCTGGTCTTCGGAGCTCTCCTGCGCATGCAGACGCGATTGCTCATGTGTGTGAGTACCTGCGTGCAGCAGGCGTGCATTGCACATGCAAAAGCTGCATGCAAGATGGTGTGGTTGCACATGCACCGCACACCAGCACACAAGTGTGGCTGGCATGCACAAAGTGCATACTTTTAGGCACTCGGTAAGTAAAAGGCTCACCACCATTGCGCTGCCTAGACCTTCTTTTGATTATACTAGAGACCCAATTCCAACAACTGTTCTTCATGTTTTAATCTCCAGTCCCCTTGAACAAATTATTCTTGAAGAAGGTGTATCAAGGCTATCTGGTTTTAATTGTACATTACCACAAGTGCTTGTGCACTGTGGCAGCATATAAACTTCATAAATAAAACTCTCAGAAGCAAGTAGAATCAACTTCCGAGGACTCTGCTTCATTAGAAGGAACAACCTGACAAGAGGGAGCCTTCCGAGAGACAAATCCAAAGACTAGCTTCTCCTTGGAGATTTAGAAACACGGAGCTCTTAAATCAGATAATTCTCACTACTTGGACCATTTTAAATTCTTGATAAGCTTATTTATCTTGAAATACATGTTTTTGTCATGCTTCAAACCAATCCTTCATGAATTGTTTTCTTTCCTGCATGCCTTATTAAATTTCTCTGCAGATTATAAATAAAAGGATATTTATGGGGCCAGCAACAAACTCTTGAGGTACTACAGGCAATCATCTTTCACCAGAAGCTACTTTCTAATTAGAGAAAACTTACCTTGGACCAATCAGTAATGGTTTATTCCTCTGAGTCAGAGAATCTCTGCTTGGGAGGGCATCCTTATGGGGCTGCACTTCAACCCAAACTCGGGATGCAACTATGGCTCCATAATTATATAAAGAATTTTATTTGGAATCTACGGAAGAAAAGCTTTCATCTTCTTTGTAA
The DNA here is from genome assembly GCA_017656035.1 of Myanophis thanlyinensis. Classification (NCBI taxonomy): domain Eukaryota; kingdom Metazoa; phylum Chordata; class Lepidosauria; order Squamata; family Homalopsidae; genus Myanophis; species Myanophis thanlyinensis. Next base: position 1,218 of record JAEANM010019997.1, read on the forward strand.
CTGTAATATTCCTTACCTGCCTCTCTGCATGTGTTAAAAATGCATTTAGTGAGAGAGAATGAGAGTTAGGAGGCTGACATTCGTAACAATTATGGAGACTAGTCTTTGAAAGAAAAATCCAAAGGTACATTTTTATTCAGTAAGTTACATGGTGACAGCAAAACCAAGGCTGCCTTGGAACCAACATGGTGTTTTCTTCATTCCCAGACAGTGAGGAAGAGTAAATACACCAACAGCCCTTGAACTGAGCAGTCTGTATAACAGGGATAGCGTCAGTGTTACTCAAGTCCTGTCTTGCGGAGTGCTTTGTCCAGCAATTGTTCAAAGTAATGACAATGCTGAAAAAGTACATTTATAACCAATTCTTGATCGTAGGGCTGTTGCATCATTCTTGTGGTCAGTTTCCCAGCCAGCTTCTGAGAAGCAAAGTCAATGGGGAACTGGCAGTAAATCGAAAGTCACGACCATTTGATGTCATGCTTAACCCACCTTTATTTGCTTCACCACAATGGAATGACTGACATCAGACCAGTACAGACACGATACTTCGCTTGGTGACAGTGTTGTTTAGTGTTGGAATTAACAGCCCCAATAGCGGTATTTGCAAACTACCTATAGCAGTGGTGGCGAACCTTTTAAGTCATCAGATGCCGTCCTTCGTGTCGGAAAGGCACGCCAAACCGTCCCGTGAGCCTTATGCAGCCCCGCTGTGTTCTGCAGCCCATTCTCGTGCTCCTCACGCGCAGCCCCCGCAGCCTGTTCTTGCGCTCCGTCATGCGCTAGCTAGCTGGCTTTTGCTGTGCAGGAACACTGAAACCCGGAAGCACAGCGTTCCAGCATGGCACACATGCGCGCGCGACAAACAGCTGGTGCACATGCGCATATTGGAAACCGAACATCTGGTTCTTGGAGCACGCATGTGTGCTGGAATGCTGCGCTTCTGGGTTTTGGCACTCCTGTGTGGCAAAAGCCAGCTGGCTAGCGTGCAACAGAGCGCAAGAACAGGCTGTTGGGGCTGCGTGCACTGGAGAGTGAGAACGGGCTGCAGAGCCAGCGGGGCTGCGCAGGGCACGCGGGATGATTTGCCATGGCAGAAAGCTCATGGGATAGCTTTGCGTGCTGTTTCCGGCACGCATTCCATAGGTTCGCCACCACTGACCTATTGTCTCCAAACTTTTTGCCACACAATTCTTTTAGGGAGTTCAAATTAATTTTGGTGTTTTATTGGTTTCTCATGAATTAATTTTCCTATGCTCATATGAGGACTGATAATTGAGTAAATCTTTGTCTGTGGAGATTCTCAGTCCTCTAGGTCATGGTTGTCCCAAAGGTGCTTTTTCAAGAGGCAACTGGACTTGTTTAAAAAAAAAGACATTTTGCTTCTCAATCCAAGAAGCTCATCAGAGCTGAAGCTTCTTGAATAAAAACGAAAGTCCTCATTAAAACAAGTTCAGTTGCCTCTTGAAAAAACACCTTTGGGACAGCACATCTCTTTCTACACATCATACCTTTATGATTTCTCATCACTGTGGATTCTCTTGTGGCAACTGCTCATTCCGATTTCTTTCCATGCTCCAGGCATTCATATGGATTCTCTCTGGTATGAATGCATTTCTGAAATTCTGCTATCGCAGAAAACTCTTACCATTAGCCCACTTAGATGGTTTCTCTCTACGTAAAGTGTCAGAAGTAGTTTGGTGCTATCACTATAGCCATTTCCACATTCCGTACGTATGGTTTTATAACAGGATCATGTGAAGTTTCTGCCATTACGGAAACTCTTTCCACGGTCTACACGCTTACCCGATTTCTCGCCCAAGTGAATCTTTCTATGGGTATTCAGTGCACTAATTTGTCTGAAGCATTTCCCACACTCGCTGCATTTATACGGTTTCTCCCCCGTGTGGATCCTCTTATGGCGACTAAGATGGCTGCTGGTGGTGAAACTCTTTTCGCACTCCACGCACTTGTATGGTTTCTCCCCCGTGTGAATTCTTTTATGGGAAGTCAGGGAACTTGAATTAGTGAAGCGTTTTCCACACTCGGGGCATTTGTATCGTTTTTCCCCCGTGTGGATCCTTTTATGGGAAACGAGAGAACTTGAATTAGAGAAGCATTTCCCACATTCATCGCATTTGTACGATTTCTCCCCCGTGTGGATCCTCCTGTGGTGACTAAGTGTACTGCTGCTTATGAAACCTTTTCCGCACTCCATACATTGATAGGGTTTCTCCCCGGTGTGTATCCTTTTATGGGAAGTAAGATTGATACTCTTGCGGAAGCTCTTTCCACACACTGTGCATTTATATGGTTTCTCCCCGGTGTGGATTCTGTTATGTACAGTATAATTGTATTTCTGACTGAAGTTCTTTCCGCATTCCCTGCACTCGTATGGTCTCTCCCCAGTATGGATCCTTTTATGGGAAGTGAGCGAACCAGAATAAGTGAAGCACTTTCCACACTCTGTGCATTTATATGGTTTCTCCTCGGTGTGGAACCGTTTATGGGAAGCCAGGAAACCTGAACCTACGAAACACTTTCCACAATCCTGGCATTTATACGGCTTTTCCCCGCTATGAATCCTTTTGTGGGAAGTGAGGGACCCTGGCATAGTGAAGCATTTCCCACACTCCTGGCATTTATATGGTTTCTCCCCTGTGTGGATCCTTGTATGGTAAGTTAGGTGTTTTCCAGAACGGAAGCTCTTTCCACACTCCATACACTTGTGTGGTTTATCTCCTGTGTGGATCCTTTTATGATAAGTAAGGTGTTTTCCAGAACGGAAGCTTTTCCCACACTCTGTACACTTGTATGGTTTCTCTCCTGTGTGGATCCTGTTATGAGCGATGAGGTCTTGAGAATCGTTGTAACTCTTTCCACACTCCTGGCATTTATATGGTTTCTCCCCCGTGTGGATTCTTTTATGGGAAATAAGATGTTTCGCAGAACGGAAACTTTTTTCACATTCCGGACATTTATATGGTTTCTCCCCAGTGTGGATTCTGTTATGTACAGTATAATGGTATTTTTGTCTGAAGTTCTTTCCACAGTTCTTGCAATGATATGGTTTCTCCCCCGTGTGGATTCTTTTATGGCAAGTGAGGGAACCTGAATTGGTGAAGCACTTTCCACACTCCGTGCATTTATATGGTTTCTCCTCGGTGTGGAACCTTTTATGAGAAGTAAGAAAACCTGAAGATCTGAAACTCTTCCCACATTCCTGGCATTGATACGGCTTTTCTCCGGTATGGATTCTTTTGTGAGAAGTGAGGGAACCTGACATAGTGAAGCATTTTCCACATTCCTGGCATTGATATGGTTTCTCTCCAGTGTGGATCCTTTTATGGTAAATGAGGGAACCTGAGAGTGTGAAGCGTTTCCCACAGTCCCGGCATTCATATGGTTTCTCACCTGTGTGAATCCTATTGTGGGAAGTTAGGCTTGTGGCAAAATGGAATCTCTTTCCACACTCCTTGCATTCATATGGCTTTTCTCCTGTGTGGATTCTTCTATGGGAAGTAAGATAACTCGAGTCTCTGAAGCTCTTTCCACATTCCAGACATTTATATGTTTTTTCTCCAACTTGTATGCCCTGACTTAAGATAAGAGGAATAGTCCTTCTGAAGCGTTTCCTGCTTTTATTTTGTTTTTCTACCGAGTGGCTACTGGAACAATTACATAATCCCAATTCATCTCTGAGAATTTTTCCACACCATGGACATGGTCCTTTTCCGTGACGATCATCTTCAGCCAAGAAGACACTGATATCGGCACACTGAAAAGGAGAGCATTTCTCCAGCTCCTCAGATCTTTCCTTTCCAAACATCCTTTCCACAACTTCCTTTTTGCCTTTTGGCACCCGTGCTGCTGCCTCTTGTCCAAAACCCTCCATCTGCCATTTATCACCTGTTTGGAACAGAACAGAAAAGAAAATTGACACAAACTGAGGTGTGAAAGGGATCAAGCACCATTTTTTTCATCCCTTGTTTGAACATTACCAAAGCTACTCCAACCATCTCTATTTTTTTTTTTTCATTTTGTGATTCTTCTCCCCGTTTTTGTCAGTGTGTGTTCAAAACATGGGGCTATGCTTGTACAGGTAGGATCGGATATTGCTGAAAGTAGTGAATGCAGCCCATAAATAAAACATCAGATTGCACTGGGTCGCACAGCAATGATGAACATGAGCCAAATAGGCAAAAAAAAAACAAGTTCTATTATGTTCCCCATAGTTACCTATGGTTGTGAAAATTGGACCTTACAAAAGCAAGACAGGAAGAAAATTGAGCTGGGGTGCTAGAGAAGGCTACTGCATATTCCTGGACAGCAAACATGACTAACAAACAATATTGGAGCACGTTACACCAGATATGTCTCACTTGTTTTCCATGTCACCTGTGGGAATCCACTGGAGAAAAGAATTGTAGTTGGAAGAGTTAATGATAAAAGGAAATCAGGCCACCAAAGAACATGGCTGCTGACACCAGCCACAGCATAAAACAACTCAAATAAGTAGTGCAAGATTGGCAGATGGGAAGACATCTGTACATAGAACTGCCAAGAGTGACTGTATGAATAATAATAATAATATCATCATCATCATCATCCTCATCATCATCATCATTGAAGAATATTTTGGTTTAATTTTCATCTGAGAAAGGAGAAGTGCTGAGAGACCTGGACCTGAGCTTTAGCCTTCTTTCCATGAATAAGTTCTCCTTTGATTTTTGAAAAAAAAATATAGTTCTCGGTCTGGAAGTAAGGCCATTCCTCTTAAGTTAACTTAAGAAAAGGACACATTAAAGAAAGTGGGAGGGTGAGCCACCTGAATGGAATGCCTCATGTCTTGAGATTCATCAGACAGTCTAGTTCTCCGGCAGTCACATCCTTGTGATGCTCCCTATGAGATTAGTTGGGTTTTCAAATGCCATCATTACAGACAGAAAACATAAAGAGGAGAGCACTTAATCTACAGAGGGGCACAGATGGGATTGGAAACTATATGAGAGGACCTCTCTGTTCTTTCTGGAGACAGCATAAAGGTTTTAGCCAATTGTTAACCAAATAGAAGAAGGAAAGCAAACAAGGACACTCTCTTCCACTATAGGAAAAGAAGAGGACAGCATTTCCTCTGAGAAAGAAATCAGCTGCTTATGTCTGGCTAGAAAATACATTCCACCACAGTTTCAGTCCAGAAAAGCAGAATCCCTTACTTAAAGAGGCAACATTCCTTGCGTTTTCCAGCATGACCTCTTGATACAGGGTTCTTTGCTCCAAATCCAGCAGGGCCCATTCCTCCACAGAGAAAAACACAGCTACATCCTCAAAAGAAATGGAATTCTGAAACAAGAACAGCAGCATATTGTACAAACTCTCTTGTTAAGGAACAACGCAAAATCTCTTTTTAAAGAAAACGTTCAGCTAGGATTAATAAGCAACTTCCCAGGAGAAAATGGGCAGAGCTACGGGCCTCTGATTGGAAATACATCTGTGATAAACGTTTGTGATTTTGGCTAATTTTACAGGAGCAGCACCCCAAATTCCTTCTCTGATGCTGAGTCCTGCCTGACTTTTTGGACACTGCCTTATGTTGTCCCTCAACACAATACTTACCAAAGAGGTATATCAAGGTGTTGGGAGTGGTACTTTGGTTATTACCATGAGATGCTGAGATGCCATCTATTTGCAGATGACAATGAATGGAAATTATAAAAAGAAAACACTGTGATGCCACTGCAGTTTGTTGACATGTAACAAGGTGCTTTGTCTGAGAGAATAAGCCAAAAGAAATTTTGAGTAAATATGTGTTTATTCTAAACTAGTTCACCTTGAGTCTTATTATGACAACAAGACTCTTTTTGAATCATAAGTGATCATGCGAAACTATACGTAACCTTGTTCTTCACACCTTCCATGCGGGAAAGCTGAATTTCAGGAGGAAATATTTGGTAATGCAAAGCTGTCTTGTTCCAAGATTGGTCCTGCATGGAAGGCACTCTGTAATATAACCACAGTCTATATAATACATAGCAGTATAGCTTGTTGTACATCTTTCTACCAGATCCAAGGACACAGATGAAACATGATCAAGCCACCCTGTTATAGTAGAGACTGAGAAGAATAAAATGAAATATGAGCTGAAGAACCTTTTGGATAAAACATCTTCAAAGAAAAATAAGAAAGTCCAGTTGCCTTTTGAAAAAGCACCTGTGGGACAACTATGACATGGATGACTGAGCATCTCCAGAGATGTTTTCCTGGCTGGTTTCAGAATGTGAGAGAGTACAAGGAATGATTTCATTCTCTGTTATCTTTCGGCAGCACCTTGGTCTCAAAGATTGATTAAATTCACTACATCTCTTTGGGACAATGAAATATACTATCATATTGCAGAACTGTTTAAGAATAAAGTTGAATCTTTTCACATTTTCACAGATCAAAGCAGAATGCAAGGAATTATAATAGAGCTGAGAGACAACTAGAAAAAGAATAATTGAGTACATACTATAAATATAAGCTAGAAATATTCTTTGTGCGTCCTCTTAAGCATAACACCTTGATGTATGTCAGTAAACCACAATAGCCTCATTCAAGCTATCATCCTAATTTCTTCATAGTTTTCACTTCCACATCTCCCTGAAATGTATTTCCACAACATTTAGCCTGTGTTCTTTGAAACTACCGAAGAAATAATATTATATGGTCACATATTGCAGAGTTGAGACCATAATTATAGTACCAAGTACATTTCATTCAGCATCCAAGTGGGAACATTTGTATGGTAATATGGTTCCTCTTGAAATAATTACCTGCACACATACAGCACTGTGTGACTTCCTGTCAAAATACCAGGAAGCTGCTCATGAAAGCAGACTCCCTCTGCACATGCACGTGTGCGCGCACACATACACACTGTGGGTAGTGCTGGATCATGCTGAATGACATTTGCAGTTTGAGGAGGAAAATATCTTCCTACCTTCCTTGAAAGCATATATGCTCCTGTTCTTCCACCACAGACATTAGCTCTTCTGGAAGATACCATCGATGTTGCTCTGGTCTCTGAGAATGGGAAAAAAAATACAGGAATTATTTGTTATAAAAACAGCCTTCCTCAATTCTGGAGCATTAAATTCAGAAAACCCGTTCTTTGTGTATGCTGACTGGGAGGCCAGCAGGCAGCAGTGCCTTTGAGCAGAGAACAGCCCATCTGGGTTGCTGAGATTGATGATATACAGTAACTGGTCAACCTTATGGTTCTCCTCTGATTCCAAGGAGGGTTCAGTATGCAACCTGAAGTCAGGAATTCATGCTGCAAAACACCGCAGAGATCCTAGATATCTTCAACAACATCCCACCCCACATCCCACAGAGGTGTGCTGATCGTCTTCCCTCCATGTCTGATAATTCTTCACCTTTTGGAACAGCTTATTGGAAAGACTGGCTACTTTTTAATTGCCGTGAGACTTTCTTGAGTGGTGATGTACAGGTGGTCCTCAACTTACAACAGTTCGCTTAGTGATCATTTAAAGTTACAACGGCACTGAAAAAAAAATGACTTACGGCCATTCTCATCAGCCTTGTGACCACTGCAGCATCCCTGCGGTCACATGATTTACATTGGGATGCTCGACAACTGCCTCACATTTATGATGGTTGCGGTACCCCTTTTGCGACCTGCTGCCAAGCAAAGTCCACGGGAAAGCCAAATTCACTTAACAACCGGGTTACTAAGTCAGCCATTGCACTGACAAAAAAGGTCTACACTGACAAAAAAGGTCGTAAAATCAGGCAAGACTTACTTAATTTCTCACTTAGCAACATACATTTTGGGCTCAATTGATTCAGACTTTTTATTTATTTATTTATCACATACATAATCATACATGGTACAATGTGTAGTGAAACGGTATGTGTAACTGCTCGGTTTTTGAAAATTACATTAAAGAAGAAATTTACGATTGAGATTTAGGAAGTTTACACTTTACAAGTTCAGAATAAGATTTAAATTAAACATACAGTTTAATTTTGTGGACATACGCCGATCTGTAATAACACAGTACATAAAAAAATAAAAATTCATGAAGGATGGAAGGATGGAAGGAAGGAAGGAAAGGCAGGCAAAGTCCATTTTTGAGGATTAAAGGGCATCAGAAGGAAGGTTTTACCTGGTGATCTCTTCTGAGAGGGATCCTCCAGAGGGATTCCCCCAGAGAGCAGCTCCAGGGAGGGATCCCTCTTCTTTCCTGCCATTGAAACTCTAGGGCTCCAGGACCCCAAAACTGCACCAGAGAAAACCTCATAGGAAATGATCAGGAGGGATCAGCAGGAAATCTCCCCAAGGAGAAAGAGGCGACTGCAGGAATAATCTTAGGAGTGATCCAATAGGAAGCATCTAAAGGTCACCTTTGTAAGACTTTCCCCCGATTCGCAACCAGGAACGACGGAAAGAAAGGAAAAGGGAAGGAGGGCGGGGCTTTCTCGCCTCTGGGAAGCCTTTGGAAATTGCAACCAGAGAGTGCTTCGCCCTAGAGGGGCCAGTTCCTCCACCCTCCCCGTCCAGGTCCTCCGAGATGTTGGGAGGGTATCCAGTAAGGGTTTCTTTTTAAAGCGCAAATCTGGGAGCGGAAATTTTCGATCCCTATCTGGATTTGTGAGGTTTTTATTATTTTGAAACTTAACGGAGTGTATGTTTTTCTGTACACTATACAGTATTATATTGTGTGGAGATTGAAACCGATTGATGCTGAGGGGACCTAAGCGACGAAGTCGCGCCTCCAAAACTATGAACTTCATTGGTCGGCTTGCATGTCAGTCACACTCGGACTGGACTCATTGGCCGACCCAGTAGAGGGGGGCAGATTCCTGGGCCGGATATTTGACTTTGGCACCGGAAGAGGAGTCTGCCGCCTCCCTTCTATTTCTTCCTAAAACCGTTATGCAGCCATAGAGTCTCACTGACTGGGAGCGCTGTTAGTTTGTCTTTCACTGTAGCGTGTGCGCATGCTCTCAAGTTCCAATATATATTTGCAGTTATTACAAACTATTAAAAGGGATGAAGGTGTTGCCAACTTGTGGTGGCGATGGTGAGGGAAAACATGGTATATATGCAGTCGTTTAAAAATGAATAGCTTCAGGAATCCAAATTTACAGCTTGGCTAAGACAGGACAATGCTAATGATAAAAAAAAAGCCCAGCTATTGTGTGTACTGTACAATTTCACAACTGTTGCAGGTTCCCAGCATCATGTCCTCCCATGTAAACCATCCCAGCTGGTTTCTAACAAAAGAACTCAATGAGGATAGCTGAATTGGCTTAAAGACTGTGTGTGATGGACTTAACTGACTGTGTGTGATGGACTTAACTTTACCCCACCCACCCACCCACCCCAAATTTGTAAAATTGGACAGAAGCCACCTTGCTCAGCAACAGAAGATCCAGTTCTAATTGTGGTCACAACTGCCTTTTGTATTTTAGCTTTCGTATTGTGCTTGGGCCAAGTGACATGGACATCTTTACCTGGTGGCTCCCTCAGCAAAGGAGCGAGAGTCCTATTTGACATTGTAACATGGTACTCATAAGCTTTTTTAAAAAAAAACCCAAGGGTGGAGCACATAAATTGTCTTATGCCCAATAAAAGCTCAAAAGCCTTTCCAGTTTCATCTTTGGGGTTTAATCTTTTAAAAGCATGTTCCAATACTATTCATTTGATTTGGGCGAGATTGCTCTTCTGAAAGGAATAGCCTGTGTGTGTGTATAGACACACTCGCACATGTGGAATTCCTTTTCAGTAATCGTCAAAGAGCCTTTTGATTTTTTACTTCTGATTCACCAAAAAAAACAACAACCAAGTGTGATTGAGCCACAGGAGATGTGTCCTGGGATTTGGATGTCTCCGAGGTCACCGTGTACATTTGCAGAGAAAACATGGTTCTAAGAAATCTTTCAGTCATACACTTAAGTGGATTTTGGAAGCAGGCTCTTACTCTCAAGTGGGTAAAAATTGTATGAATTCAAGGTGAAAAGTGGGAAATCCATACTTTATAAGGTATCCTATCAATTATTTCACTGTATAATATCAGGTAGAGTTTAAGTGGTATTAATGGCCCTGTGATTCTACCCATTAAAGGATTTGCTTCCCTTCGTTGGTTTCAAGAATTTAAAAATTCCACAATAAATATGCATTTTATGCAAGTTGCGAGCCCTTTCTGTGGGGGACAAAATCTCACCCCCCACAGCCAGCGATGGAGTAAGCTGGTTGTATCTAGGTGCCGGAAACCACAGCCACTCAGTCTTGGATGGGTTGAGCTGGAGCCTGTTTTGACCCATCCAACTCTGTACGGCCTCTTGAAGAGGGAATGTTCCCTCTTCCTTTCCCCTTGTCTCCTTATGCTGCTTCACTTTAATATCCATCCATAATCCTTTCGTTATGTTTGGGGAATTGTAAACTATTAAAGGATTATCTATTTGATTCTTCGTACTTATTGTAACTATCTCTTCAGTATTTTTATCTTCTTGTAACATATTTTGATTTGTCTCCATCACCTCCTTCTAATTTCTCGTCTACCTTCTGAATGTTATGTTAATGTTTTCCCCCTATTTGTTGAGGATCTTCTGCACTCATATCTTTATCTTTCAACAATCCCATTATCTCCTTATGATTCTTTGTCACATTAAAATATTATGGGAATAGGCAAACAAGAGACACTGAAGTACTTTTATAACCTTGAGACATTTAATTAGTTTCTCCAATGAGCAGATCGTTTTGCAAGAAAAAGTGAGTCAATCTTTCTACGGGTATTACGTGACTGATTCTAACTAATTACCTTTCTACATTCAACTCTTTTATATGGTTTCTCACCTGTATGTATCCTACTATGGTAATTAAGAGCACCGCTACGTGTATAGCACTTTCCACACTCCATACATTTATATGGTTTCTCTCCCAAGTGAATTCTTCTATGGCTATGAAGGGAACTGTTTTGACTAAAGCACTTTCCACA
>JAEANM010019998.1:0-12217 GCA_017656035.1 Myanophis thanlyinensis
CAAGGCAAAAGATCAGCACAGAACTCAGAGGGCAGATATTCTGCACCACCACGACACCACGTCACCGCCGGAAGTCCCGAGGTGACCATTTCTGACCAACACTGCAACCGCCTTCGGAAAAGAGAAAGCCAGCCGAGGAGGAGATTTGTGACTCTCCTCATCCCTGCTGGCACTCCCCCCTCTTCACCACCTCTGTGGGGTGGCTATAGCCTTGAAACGAAACGGCTCAGGGCGCTCCAGCAGTGATCGAAACCATGCACAATCACGGATTCTGACCTGTCGCTGCAAAAGCCAAACCGGAAGTCCCCTGACAGCGCTGCCATAATTTTTGTGAATGTCCTGGACGATGAGGGCAGGCTGAACAGTAGGGCTCTGTATTAATAATGTTGATCTGCTTAGCAGAATCTGAGAAATTTTTGATGTTCTGGCTAAACTGGAACTGGAGTATGCTTCTGTCAGATCAATTGACATCAGGAAGTTGCCCTCCTGAATGCCCTCTTAGTATGGTCTGGAGCAATTGCATCTTAAAGCTCCTGTACTTTAAGTGAGCTTTCAAGTGCTTTAGATCTAAAATCACTCTCCATCCATCTGAGGCCTTCGGGATAGCAAACAGAATGGAATAGAACCCCTATCTCTGCTGCTCCAGCAGAACTGGCTGCATTGCCCAGATTTCTTGAGACAGGGCACTGATAGTGACAGAACAAATCTCACTGTCTGTTGTACCCAGATGTCTGATGTTGTCTCCTCCCACTGGTTGGTGAAAATACTGAGCTAACCTCCAATGGGATGAATGGACCAGGAGTCCCTTAGTCTTCTGAAATGGGTGGCCTCCACTGCCATGAACCCGCCGCAATTGTTAATGCGGTCTGACTCTGTACTCTGGTCTGGCCAGTTGACGATCCTGATCCTGTCTAGGCACATAATATAAATAGGTGGCCAATCTATGACTATTCTTCTGGTCATGGAAGGTAACACCTTTTTGTTATCTCTTTTTCAACAATTGAATCCAGAGTCTCCCCAAAGGGTCTGTCCCCCTTAAAGAGGCCCATGGCCAGTCTTCATTTATGTTTGGGATCTGCCAGTGGCAAAGCCCTTTCTATGGGTAGCCACTGAGGAGGCAATAGCCCTGGAGGCAAACTTTGCCAAGTTCAGGGTGACATTAGCTGACAACTCCGCAGCAGCTATTAACTGATTGACATCCTGATGTGTTCAGATGTCTTCCACTGGGATTCTTGACTGTCACTTCCTTAGCCATAAAAGAGAGGCTTGGTAGAAAAATGAGGCTGTGGTGGCCACTTTGCCCGCCCAGGTAGCCGTCTGGTGAATTTTGTGGAATGCAAGTTCTGACTTTCTATCCTCCGGTTTCAATGGTTCATCTGTATTGGATGCATGAAGTTGTGGGATACCATGGCTGCCACCTAGCCATCAAGAGTGGTCAGCCACCAAAGGAGCAGGGGTTCAGGTATGTTCCTGGCAATGCCACTGTCTCTGCACTATGTCCCTGAATAGCTGGGGCATCGGTATCTCCTCAGCGCATGTGGCTGGTTCAGATAATAAATCACTTGGGACTGAGGGCCCCAAGGTAGAGTCCATCACTGAGGGTGTGATGCCCAAGTGAGTGGTGGTCTTAGCCTTGGGTAACCAGAGTTGAATAAAGCTGGTTTAAAGAGACCAGGAAAAGATGGGGTGTCTGTCATAGACTCTTCATCTTCAGATAACCCCATTTCCTCCTCCCCATGTTTCCTGGTTTTGCGTTAAGGAAACGGGGAACTGTGGTGTTTAAGAGCCCCCAAATTCCCCTAGCTCCTGGGATGTTGGGTAATATCCATGCTGATGGACCTCTTCTGAAACCTCAGGAGCTATTGGTCAAAGGTGCTGTAGGCCTTCAGCAATGCCTTTGGCTATGGCCTGAAAATTTAGCACCCTCATTTGAGAGAAAAGATTTTCCTGTTCATCCCCAGGGCGAAGACCCACTGCAGTGGGGTAAAAATTGCCTTAAGAGCTTGTCTCCTTCTCCTTGATTCTTCCACATTAGTTTGCAGCTGGAATTATTGCCAGCCCTGTTGGATGAGGGCTTGTACTGGAGACCTCTGCCCTGTGGGCATCTTTGTTTTACTAATGTTTTGCAAACTCTCTGTCCAGCGCCTTCTGACACTTTTTGGTGTTGGCCTCCTCTGTCCTTATGGGCTTCTTGGTACTTATGTCTTTGGCCTTTATCTTTGCAGCCACTCCTGCAAGGCCAGACTTACACTTAGGAGGTGCCATCTTAGAGCCCTGATCATGTGGGACTAATGCATGTGCATGTGCAATCACACTCACATTTCCTGATGTATCCTCCATCATGTGTGAGGCAGAGCTGAAGAGAAACAGACTCGTATCCCTCAGGAACTCTGCTGATGGAAAATATAATCTCTGCTATAATGAACAGATAAATAAAGGGCAGACTAGCCTCCCCAGAGGCCCTACTGCTTAGGCCTGTGTTTCACAATCAAGAATTTGCACCAGATGACTGGGCAGGGACTATCATTGCCGGACAGCTGGCAGCTATGCCCAACAGGAGGGGGGAGACAGCAATTTAAATGTCTTTTTCTGCTGTCCAGTTCTTCTTACGAGGGTGGCGACTATGTCTGCTATGCAGGGAGAGCCAGCCTGTCCACTCGCTATATTAAGGGAGTTGTGACCAACAAGCTGGTTCAAGCCTATGAAATGGCCTCAATTGGTGCTATCTCCAGCATATGTTGTTTTGCCACCTGTAGTCATTGCATTTGTTCTCTTTGGTAAAGAAATATCTCTGAAACCATGACTAAATGAGATTGTCTGATTTCTCAAGATATTATGCATAATATGGATCTGATATGATCACATGAGAGAGTGATTATCCAGAATCAACCATCATAATCAAGGAGTTCACTTTAACCATTTCATTGGTTCAATTACATAGAATGTTAATTCTGAAGCTTGCACACTCAATAGAAGAATGTATCTTTCTCCAATTTTTAGCATGAATTATTTTAATTAATTAAGTAATTAATTAATTATTTAAATTTCTAAACCGCCACTCTACCGAGAAGGGACTCAGGGCGGTGTACAACCATCTAAAAACAAGGTAGTGACCAACAACAATTAAAAACAGATTAAAAATATAAAATTAAGTGGTTAGAGATTTTAAAATTATAAAAATTTAAAATTTAAAAAATTTAAAAGACCAATTAACCCCAAAATTAATGCTAGACCAGACTGGCCTGTTGAAACAAATTTATATCCCACTTCTCACCCAGGAGTTAATGATAGTGCACAAATTTCTTCTTCCTAATTTTCTCTACAATAACAAACTTGTAAGGTTGGTAAGGGCTGGGAATAACTAGTCCAAAATCACTCAGTGAATTTCTGAGGCTGAGGTGGACTAGCTCCTGGGTCTCTTTATTGTTAGTACATTCTTAGTCAACCTCCTAAACCACCACGCTGACATTAATAACACATAACAGACACAACACATAAAATAGAACTAGAGGAAAACAGATTAATATATTTCTTATACTTACGGTATGTTAAAACAAAGTCTATTTTTTTTTTAAAAGTGATCAGGAGTGGAGAAAGGAAATTATAAATCTGTTAACTTAAATCTCTCTACACTATACACTGACCAAAAACATTATTCAATTTTTAAAAGTACCAGACATATACTTTTTCTTTTTAAAAAAAGAATCAAAGTGGCTTCTGAAAAAGTTCTGAATTTGTAATATTTTAAAGCTTTGAGGAATGTCAATAAATGGGTAAAACAATATTCTGGCAACCACTGTATATTTGGATTTACAAAATGTTTTTGACAAATTCCTTCACAAAAGACTCCTAAAGTCACAGATAATTACCTTTGGAATTTTTTTTTAGCTCAGAAAAGAAAATAAATAGAAGAGCTGAAAAACCCTTTCTCCTTCAAATTGCGTTACAAAGTATGGCTCATCCTATGAAGTTGAATAGCAGGAGATACTGGAAAACTTTTAAAAAAAGGTATTTACACAATGCAGTTAAAATTATTTATTTTGTTATCATTAGAGTAATAACTCTAATAAGGAAAGAGAAATACAGTCATAGAAAACAAAGCTATAAGCACTGCATATCAAAAAGGTTATATCTCCCTATCAAACTCAATGTGCCTTTTAATCCCAGTTGAGATGAAGGAATCCAGTAGAAACCATAATAATGCTTACAGCACAAATACATAATTGTTGCAATAACATCATGATGCAAATGACATCATTTGCCCCCCTCTGAGATGTGCATAAAAACAATGATGCTTTTGTATTCAAGCCTGGCTAATGGAATTATTTAGGTGCTTTTTAAACACGTGGAAATAGAATGTTTCATTAAATAAACCTTTGGCTTCTTTTTTAAAATAAATGGGTATCAAATTATTACTCTGATGATGTAATTGTTTTATATGTTTGAAATATGGTGAAGTTCAAACTGGCAGAAGCTGGCAGACTAACATTTTCAAAATAAGGCATGTGCCTAGAATAAGCAGATAAATTTACCTCAAGATAATTTATAAACATTTCAAGGTAGTTTCTGAAGAATGATAAAAGCCAATATACTCAAAGTTTGCATTTATATAATGCAGAAATCTGTTTGGATTCAGATAAATTAATATCTGACATTAAGACATGTTAAGGAAGTGGTAGTGTCTAGCACTAAAGATAAAGGAAGGAATTGGGGAAAACACACTGATCTCATTAATCCCCATTATCTCTCATTTTATTCATTCAGTCCTATGCTGGATGTGCGTATTGTCTGTTGAAAAGAAGCAAAAGCAGTGAGCTCTCTCTGGCTGCTTTCAGATTTAGTCCGAATGAATGCAAACTGTCACGTGGGACATAGCCAAGCGATGACGTGAAATTCTGCTCTGTCAGAAGACAGTATCTGTCAAAAGCCCACATTTAAACTGCTGCCTTCCTGTGCAGCAACTGAGGAACTACAGATTGGATTTTTCTGAACAAAACCTTCAGCTAAATCCCTTTTCTTCCTCACATCTTTTAACTCATTCTTTTTGGTTACTGCCTGGCAACAATGAAGAAAGTGGGCTAAATCTATTATCAAATGCCGGAGAATAGCTCCTTATTCTAGCTAGTTCTTGCTGCTTTGCCTTACATCGCCACTAGAAATATGGATACTGAAGAGAGAACACAGCACTGCATTGTCCAAGAAGGGAACCACCAACTGTAAAAGCTTCAATGCTTCTATTGTCAGCAGCAGCAGACAATGTCTGCAAGGATGGAAATTAGAAGTGCTGCTTCCGTCTCTTGAGAGATGACCACAAAAAAATCAAGACAAGGCTGGTGATCAAGGAAGGAAGCGGAGCAGGAAGCATACAGATGGACACAGTGGATGCCTTGAAAAGCAGTCTCGAGCAGCAGGCTGTTGGGGGTGAGGGAGATGAAAGCATGGCAGACTTTTTGGCTGAAGGAATGGTGTGCCAAAACTATTTGCAGTGGGCATAATCTTTTCATGCTACAAATGGCCTGAACAAGGAAGGTATGTCAAATCATTGTATATTTCATTCAAGTGCATGATTTCTTAAAGGAATAGAGCGCATTGTTATTCATTCACCGAGGTCAGATGATGCTTCCATGGATGATTAACTGTGTTAATGTATATATTTATATAATGTATTCAGTGCTTTTTGTATGCACAGCTGATAAAAATGTGACTGGATTGAAATATGAAAACCATCACTTGTAGTCCAGTGCTAAAACTGGGGAATTAGAAAAATGATAAAGGTAGGAAAGACCTATAACAGAGTTATATAAAAAAAATTCCTTCATCCTCTCTGTCTTAAAAAAAACCCCAGCTACTCAAACTAGGAACAATATTTTACTCTTACTAGTGTTTGAGTAACACTAGTAACACAGCTATTATGTGACATATTCTGAAAACCATCAAAGCACACTTAAGTAGTCCAGTAAGTTCAATAGAATTTTCAACCTTTCAAGGTTTGATTCACTCCCTCAGCCCCTAACACCCGGTGCCATCTGATTATTATTAGCAGCCACACCTGATTTGACGTACACAATCCTCCAAAACAGCTCCAAAAAGAAGGATAGTGATTTGGGATTTGAGAATCAGGATCAAATGGGCAGGTAGTAATAGCAATAACCATCACAATTCTCAGAAGGAAGCATCACTATACTATTTCCTTCAAGATGGGGGTATATATCACATCATCCCAAGTTCTGAGTAGCATGTAATGTTTTGAGCTGCATAGTAAACAAAATGCTGTTATTAAACAACTAAATTGCCAGCATTCCTAGTCATTTAAGCTTGATGGTTTTATTTGAAATGCTTATTGGAAAAAACACAGGTTACTTATTTGCAATAAAAATTTAAGACCTCAATCCATTCCAATTTTAATACTGCTTTATTGCCTGAGTCCTTCTCTTCCAAAACCGGAGCCAACAATTCATACCAAATCATTAACAATTATTAAACATAAATCTGTTTTCATTGCCTTAGGCAAAACTCATAATTTTTTTAAAAAATGAGAAATCTGGTTTTGAGAGAATAGGACAAGATCGAAAGTAAATTACAAGAAGAGAATAAACAGCTTTAAAATATCTATCATATACAATGCTTAAAAACCCTCCGTCAAAATAAGTTGCTTTACATTCCATGGATTTTTATTTAATTTTAAAATAACTAATGAAGATTCCTCCACCTGATAAGTCTTAATGCAGCTATGTTAAAACTAATATCAGGCCCTATTTAATACAAACATTAAAAAAATTGCCCTGCTTGAAATATCAAATTTCATTCTTCCTTTTTACCCCCTCAAATATTCTGATTACTGACTGGAGCTCTCAAGAGATAAAAATAAATTATGGGCAAGTTAAATATGCAAGTCCATAACCAAAACAAAACATCAATTTAATATTCAATCTGAACTGAGCACCTGAAACTCGAGGAGGCATTCAACATAGCTTTTTAATGTAGGCCATGATCCAAAGTGGCCCATTTATGATCAGAGAGCAAGCACTAGCTTCCACAGTTCCATTCTTGTTTATCTCAGTGCCATTTAGTTTTCTGAACCTCAAGAGTGGCTTTTAGGATGCTTGAAACTGAGAAAGATCCAAAGCGCATGAGATGCCACACATAGTGTTTTGGATCCTAAACTATGAACATTTTGCATTCTGTGGAAAAACCAACTTTAAAATTTACATGAATCTATGTATCTTGACACCTTATACAAGCTACATTGTAGGCATATTAAATCTTAAAATAAGTACCCTCACTAACCACAAAATTGTAACATGATCATGCAAAAATATTAAGTAACTGATATAATTGCTAATTTTCCAACTAAACCAATGAAATTGTTTTCAGCTAAGATTACATTAAATATTTTATGTATTCTTTGATTGGATATAATGTAATAGTAAAACCAATTAACACTTAGCTCACCTTATTATAATATAATTGGGTGACATATGCTTTAAAGAACAAAGGATTGTCCTTTTCTTTACAGTATAAGTATACTACGGATGTAGATGTAATGAACAAATATGTTTAAATATTTAAATACAGAAGACCTAGTTCAAATAAAATCTAGTTCTATAAAAGACACAGCTTAGAAGAAGTCCTTATGGTGTCCTCCACATAGCAGCACCAGTTAACTCAAGTAGTTAATACATATATTTGCATATACAAACAAATCACTTAACAGTAATTTTATTATTTTAATTAAAAAGTGTAAATTATAAACCAGAAATTATTAAAATGTTAGAATTTACCCAGGGTTTATATTGTGGATGTTTAAATTTGAAACTTGAAGTTCAAAAGGGCAACTTTAATAGGATATTTATTGTTCCAGAGAAAACAGTTTTGAGAATTTTAATTTATAGCTCAAGGATGGTATAAGTTTTACAAAGATGTACAGCATCCTACAATTCAAAGCTAAGCCTACTACTTGCTCCTCCTAGTGGTAGTTAGTATGATGAACTGGAGCTTTTGTTCTGAATGACAGAAAATACTTCCTTTGAGACACCAAAAGATTTGCTATGCACTCCATACTGTACTGAATTTTCCTTAATGTCTACTGGAAAAATTAAAAGACTCCATTCCCATTAATTTCAAGCTGTTTTTCCTTTTATTTTAAAAAGTATTATTTCTTATTAAAATATTCATATGACTTTTACTCCTGCTTGGATATGGCTCCAGCATTTAAAACAATGCATTGAATCACAAATTAATTTATATAATGTTCAAAATGGCTCAGTTGAGAATAATGTCATGTTTTAATATGCAGTATTGTGAAACTTCCATACTATCTTTATTCTAGAATATAAAAATGAAGTAACAGCAAAAAATGTTTTATGAAATGTTAATTATTATCTATCAACAATTTTAAAATATTGCTTATAGTCTTATTCATCACAGGTATGTACAGCTTTTCTATGAAGACTGATTTATTTCTAGGAAATGCTACTAAGTGGATATAGGGAATGGGTCTGTATGTGCAAGTACATAGTTGAAATCCCAAATGAATTACAACAAGTTTTAGAAGCTAAAGGGATATTTAATGTGAGTTTTTTGAATACAATATAATCATGTACAGAAAATAATATCAAGTTCTATTGTAACTTTTTAAGCACATTTAAAAGGATCAAAATTAGTTATTAATTAAAATGTTCAATATTCGTTAATTCTGAAGGATATTTGAGTTATCTGCATCCTGAAAATTAATTTTAAGTGCATTTTCTCACTGATTTTCTGAATGCAGGAGGGGCCAATGGAAACAAGCCAAGCAACATATTGTGACTAAGAGAGCTCTGCTATAATCAATCATTTATGACAGTCCCTCTATCAATGTATGACAATTTCCCAAGAGACACTAAGACTAGATACTGTGAATCATACTAGGTAATGCATTCAAATTAGCTTTAATTAGTTCTCATAATCCTGCCACTGGGTACCAAGTTCTTTATATTTGATCTTTACAGAGAACCCTTCGTTTGCAGTATGTTGAAACTTGGTTTGACTCAAGTCATTAAACATCTTGCTCCAAGCAAATCTATTTTAAAACATACACCCCAATAAGTAAGTATATGGGATTATAGCAACGGTGTTATTAGAAGGTACTTTAAAAAAAAAGAGTAACAGCTGTATTCAAGAACTTCAGTGGCAGATGCAGAAGGGATTCTTGAAGAAAGAAAGTTTTAAAGCATGGGAACATAATCTTGCTTTGTATCAGTGCCATAAATTAATATCTTATAGTTTTTAAAACAGATTGCACAAATCAAAAACTCAAGAATATCAAACTGGGCAAGTATTGGGTATGGATTTGAAGAATATGAGTTCAAAACCTGCAGGGCTTAGAACTAATCAAGAGACTTTGGGAGCTAACTTCCAACTGTAAAAAGGGAACAAATAACCAAGATGGGTTAGATGCCAAACCGAAATAATTTGAAAATTTAATAGTAGTAAATTCTATAGTTTCCCCTTTCTGTAAAAAAAAAACCCCTCTTCTTTTTGATCTGTTCCTTATAAAAAGAGCTTTGAAAGCAACCTTTGAAAGCTTATTCACTTAAATCTCCTTTGATTTTGCAGAGCTCGCCAGTCACTAGCCATCTCCCTGTAAAAGACGCAAGATGAATTCCATGAAATAGCAGCGGATCCCAAACAAAGAAAGCACTTCCTTCTATCATTCTCATATCCATTACTGGATACTTACAACATGCTTCAGTGGAGAAGGCGGCATTGCTGCTTTGCAAAGATGACCTGGAATACCAAACGGTCTCTCTTTCGCACACACTTCATTGGTCTACTCTCTCTTGTGTTCCTTTTTGCTATATTTCTGTTTTTTAATCATCATGATTGGTTGCCTGGGAGAATTGGATACAAAGAAAACCCTGTGGCATATACTACACGGGGATTTAGATCAACAAAAAGTGAAACAAATCACAGCTCTTTAAGGACCATTTGGAAAGATGCAGTTCCTCAAACCCTGAGGCCACAGATGATTATTAATTCCAATGATACGGGAATGTCACCTCAGGGAGTTACTGGTTTAGAGAACACACTCAGTGCCAATGGGAGTATATACAATGCAAAAGGAACTGGGCATCCAGCTTCGTATTACTTTAAATACATCATTAATGAGCCTGAAAAATGCCAGGAATCAAGCCCGTTCCTAATACTTCTTATAGCGGCAGAACCAGGCCAGGTGGAACCTCGGCAAGCTATCAGGCAAACCTGGGGAAATGAAAGCCTCGCGCCTGGGATTCAAATAGTTCGGATTTTTTTGCTAGGTTTAAGTATTAAATTAAATGGATACCTTCAGCAAGCCATCCTAGAAGAAAGCAGGCAATACCATGATATTATACAACAAGAGTATTTGGATACTTATTACAATTTAACAATTAAAACACTCATGGGGATGAACTGGGTGGCCACCTACTGCCCAAATGTTCCATATGTTATGAAAACTGACAGCGACATGTTCGTAAATACAGAATATTTAATACACAAGCTTTTGAAACCAGAGCTGCCTCCCCGGCAAAAATACTTTACTGGCTATTTAATGAGGGGGTATGCACCTAATCGGAACAAAGAAAGTAAGTGGTACATGCCACCTGATCTGTATCCAAGTGAACGCTACCCTGTATTCTGCTCTGGGACTGGCTATGTGTTTTCTGGAGATTTAGCGGAAAAAATTTTTAAGGTTTCACTGAGTATCAGACGGTTGCATTTAGAAGATGTATATGTAGGCATCTGTCTTGCCAAACTGAGAATTGACCCAATGCCCCCACCCAATGAGTTTGTCTTCAATCACTGGCGGGTTTCTTATTCCAGCTGTAAATATAGTCATCTAATTACCTCCCATCAGTTCCAGCCTAGCGAACTGATCAAATACTGGAACCACTTGCAACAGAATAAGCACAATGCCTGTGCCAACACAGCAAAAGAAAAAGCAGGAAAATATCGTCATCGTAAACTGCACTAGAAAGGACTTTTCTAAAAATACTGCAAAGTGTAAAAAGAAAAATCCAATTGAAAGCATGTACAGTTGGGGGGGGGGAATGATGTGCTTAAGAGGGAGATATTTAAGATGAAGCACTTATTGTGTGAAAATTATTTTTTTAATTTAAAAAAGTATCTAATTCTTTAAAATATTACAAAAGGAATATTAAGCAAAAGATTTTCAATGGCAGGAAAAAGAGAAAAGGCAGTATCAAGGTATTTGTGTTAATGTGCAATAATAAGCATGCACAGCTTGGTGGTACAATTGCTATTTTATGTGCCAATAAAATTCACTACGCAAATATTCTATATTAATTTAATTTTTAAAAGTTTTTAAAGAAAACAATGAAAGAGAGTAAAAAACATGACTGAAAAAATACAAACCAAATTCATCCCACTGACTGAAATTTCAGCTGAGTATACATAATATTCAAACATGATTTTATGTGACACCAATGCTATTAGAGGTTTTAAAGAATTTCATTGCTCCAATAGAGATAATATCTTGGAATAAGAACACTGACAACTATATACAATATAAGATATCATACAGATCATAGCTTGCCTCATTAAAATATTCTTAATGAACTTTTTTCTTGTAAAACAAGCCCTTTCAATACTGAAAACACTTTTGCCATGTAAGATACACCATTATTTCTTGTCAATTTTTACCTAATATTTTAATGATCTATCAAAATAGAAAGGAACTACTTTTAGAGAAGACAGTGAGAATATACTAAATTCAAAAGCTGTATTTATATTTCATTTGGAAAATGTGTAACAATCTACATGTTAAAAATATTAAGGTATGTCTCAGGTTTCCTGTGATGCCATCTATTTTTTCAGTACATTTAATAGCACCCATCCAAGAAGAATAACTCTAGTAACTGAAGTATATATATATGATCCTCTATCCCTCCTCCTCGTTGTTATAGAGATAGCTTAATATTCAACTAATAATGTTTTCCACAATGATACTCAAACTGAACAGAAAATGGTGTGTAAAACGATCAATTAAATCCTGACATTTGGTGAATAAGCAGGTTTTAAAATGTATCTGTCAGGGTTCCATGCAACATCTCAACCCAATCAGAATTCCAGAGAATGAAAGTCCAAAGAATAAGATTTTGTTGAAAACATTGCACTGGTACGATCTGTTGAATCCCGAAACTAAAGCTTCCGGGATTCTTTCACCCAAGTAAAATCC
>JAEANM010019999.1:0-12217 GCA_017656035.1 Myanophis thanlyinensis
TACAGATAGCTGGTTTAGTTTCGTTAGAAGAATGTCTGGAATGATGGTGTTGAATGCTGAACTGAAGTCTACAAAGATAATCCTTGCGTAAGTCTCTGGAGATTCAAGATGTTATAGGATGTAGTGCAGAGCCATGTTAACAGCAAGTGAAGAGAAAGATTCCCAGCATGCAGCATGGCGAATTTAGGCAGAACCACGAGACAGCAAGCAAGCCTGTTTTAGAAGCCTAAATGATAAAGCAAGACATTTAAAAGCATTAGCACTAACAATTGGGGCAAGTCTTGTTTGGAGTTCATCTCAGACAGCAAAATGTGTTGACTAATACAGATTTCTACAGGTTCTTTCTGTAAACTGTAAACTTAATCTTAAATTTTAAATGGATAAAATAAATGTTTTTCTTTCTCCAAATGTCCAGATTAAAAGTTGAGTTGGTGGGCTACATGGTACTGTAAAGAAGGCACTGCAAATGAAGACAAATTCGAGGTAACGGTTAAGGAGCTAAATTAGAAAAAGGGAGAGTGTGGATTCTATCCCAACCCTTAGTCATGGAAACTAATGAGTTGTGTTATTTTCTCAGCCCAACTCACCTAATAGGAAAATGTACACAGGGAACATCATATACAATATCTTGAGTTGTAAAAAAGAAAAAGACATCAATTTAATAATAATAATTGTAGGCCAACAGGGGTCATGAGTAGTACCACTGCAGGAAAAAGAAAAATAGAAAGTGGTTACACCTAGCAATGTCCTGACATAACACCAAGAGGTGGCCTGAAGCAATGGATTTCCTTTGAGTTAGCAGAAAATTGTACCACCATGAAAGGTATTTGCTATCCCCTAGGCTGGTTATTTTTTAACTTTGTTCTCTCCTCTAGTCCCTGAGGAGGGAGACACACATACACAGCCATCCAAAGTAATGGATGGCAAAGCCTAATAGAGCTGGCAGGCCTTGAGGTTTTCTTTAATTAGTCTCAAAATAAGTCAGAGAAACACTACTGGACTAAGGAAAAGTTCAAAGAAGATTGTGATAGTGTACATGGCAATAAAAACAGATGCTGCTTTTTGTGTCCTGATTAGGTGCAACTGAGAAAAAGCTATAGGTACTTATATATGTGTTTGCTACAAGAAAAGGAACCTGCAGGAACACATCAACACACAGAGAGAGAGAGAGAGAGAGAGAGAGAGTCACAAATCTTTAGCCAGTATGGCCTTGGCCACGGCTCATTCATTTTCCAAAGCCCCCATACTCTCCACATTATTTCCCATTCTGGGCAGACCCACAGTAGGCAAAACACCCCAGGGACAAGAAAAAATGCACCTGTAAACAAAATCTTTCTTGTATTCTAAGAAACAGTGACCTGAGCAAAGGGGTCTGGCCACACAAAAATTAGATTTGTTGCTTCTCAATGTTTCATGTACTCCATGTACTTCATATACTTGTTGCTTTTATCCTTAAGAGTTATACTGATTATTGTTTCCTAGTATGATTTGTTTGCCTATTGTACCCTATGACTATCATTAAGTGTTGTTGTATCTTATGATTCCTGATGAATGTACCATTTCCTTTTATGTACACTGAGAGCATACACACCAAAGACAAAATTCCTTGTGTGTCCAATCACATTTAGCCAATAAAGAAATTCTATTATTCTATTATCTATCTAATCTTGCAGGCCTGCAAGAGGCAATTGGTACTTTTTTCTGCACCCTCGTGGGGCCCATGGACAACAGAGGCTTCTTTAGGTTCAATCTTCCTCTTCTCCCCTTTGGATTCATCCATCAGTTTAGGTGGAATCTAACTGAACCGCTAATTTAGCTCTGAAATGACTTGTGGCTTTTTCTGCATGGAAAAAAAATGAGATCTGAGGGACAAGGGACAGTGCTGGTCAGGATTTGATCTTTATTTCTACATTAGGCTATCCATGTTGTGTTTTGGAAGCAAGAACTGTAATAGAATTCCTTATTGGCCAAGTGTGACTGGACACACAAGGAGTTTGCATAAGCTCTCAATGTACATACAAGCAACAAGTGATCATTCATGATCATAATCATAAAATACAATCATAATAAATCATAAGATACAATACTCAGTGGTGGTCATAGGATACTAAATAAGCAATAAGCATAAATCATACTAGGATACTAAATAAAAACAATCAATATAAATTATAAGATACAAGCAACAAAGTTACAGTCATAAGAAGATAAGGAAATAGGAAAGATGAGAAGAATAATAGTAATACAGCCCTAGTAGGTAGTTTGACAGTGGGAATTAGTTGTTTAGCCGAGTGATAGCATTGGGGGGTGGGGGGGGGGGAAACTGTCCTTGTGTCTAGCTGTTTTGGTGTGTGATGCCCTGTAGCATCATCTTGAGGGAAGAAGTTGAAATGGTTTATGTCCAGGATGTTAGGGGTCTGTAGATAATATGGAAATATGAAGACAATTTTATTTATTTATATATCAAATTTCTTAACCATCATTCCGTCATAGGAATGCCCATTCAGAACTATTAGTCTTTTTTTCTCTCTCTTGCAAGATCCAATCTGAGTTGGATGCTGGGACCAGAGGTTTAATCTTCTGAGCTTTTGGATTTGTGCTGGAACCCATCCTCAGGGAACTTCTCACTACTAGAATGTATGTTTTGGGCTACTCTATAATTCATTTTAATGGGGTGGTTGCTTGGAGATGGCTTCCTATTGGTTGATTGGTGTGCTGATGGCCGGCTATTAGCTGTTGTTTTCCTCTCACATTTGAGTTAGCCATCCTTTAATACAACATGATACGAGGTGTAAAATACTTCTTTTCGTTTTGTTTTTGTGCCTTTGTACATTGCCTTCTGGTGATTGGCTGGACAGGTCCCTGGAATGTGCTTGGCAGGATTTCAGAAGTTTGCCCTTACCTCATTTCTAGGGCTGAGAGAGCGCGACCGGCCCAAGGTCTCCCAGGTGACTTTATTTTATTTTATTTTATTTTATTTTATTAGAATTTGTAAACCAATAATGAAAAAAATGAATACAAGAATAATAAAAAAATAAAAAATACAATGACAGGGACAATAGGCACATTAGCGCACTTATGCACACCCCCTCTTCTGACCACTTAAGTATGATGTCAGGTTTTGGGCCCAAGGCAAATCTAGAACTCCCCACTTCTCAGTTTCTAACCTGGTGCTTTAACCACTACACCAAACTGGCTCTCCTTATATGATTATTAAATATATTGTGTTATATTTATATAATATTGTTCCCTAGACTAAAATGGAAGACTCTAATGAAACTGTACAAAACAAGACAGATGCTTCTGGCAATGCTTGAGGGCTAAAGGCTCAGTAGAACAGAGCTGTTTCAGATATTTTTTGAAATGCAATTCAGGAACTGTGTGAATCTCCAACAATTCCTGAATGAAGAACCCTGACATAAAACTTATGCTCTCTGAACCTCCAGAGTTAGAAACTGCAAAGGGAGGCCAACCAGACACTGGCAGCAGCTTCACATAATCATGCTCCTGGGCAGAGGAGACCTTATTCAGAATATTAGCATCCCGTTCCTAAAGGAACACCTAGCCAGTGGTGGAATTCAAATTCTTTTACTACCGGTTCTGTGGGTGTGGCTTGGTGGGCATGGCTGAGGGGATCATGTGACTGGGTGGACAGTTTCTGTAAGCAGGGCAATAAAGATTAGGCCACCTCTCTGCATCAGGACCTGTATTCCTGGCACTCTTCAAATCAAATCAAATTTTATTCATCACATGCACAAAATTCATTACATGGTTACAAAATGCAATGAAATGTGTATGTGGCTGCTCAACTACAGGTAGTAGGGCAAGAGAATAGTATAGACAGGGAGAGAGAATAAGTTAGGGAGTGGTTGAGGGAGGTAGATTATAGGAATACTTTATAGTCCTGGGTTTGTTGTGGTTTGATTTAGGGTCCATACTGCCTGTGGGAAGTAGGTCCTCCTTAGTCTCTCTATGTTGGCTTTCAGGGAGCGGAGCCACTTTTCTGACTGCATCATGGTGAACAGTCTGTTGTTGGGGTGGCTGCAGTCTTCATTATTTTCCTGGCTGTAGTTTGACATCATCTGTTGTAGATGGAGTGCAGTTCATAGAGCTTAGTGTGGATAATATGCTTTGCTATGCACACCACCCTCTGTAGAGCTTGCCTGTCCTGTATGGTGCTGTTCCCAAACCACGTAGTGATGTTGCCCATCAGGATGCTTTCTACTGTGCAGGAATAGAAGTTTTGGAGTGCTGTTGGGGGCAATCTGAAGTCTCTTGTGACTTGATCAGCATTTGTCCTCCAGGTGTTTGTTTGTTTGTTTATTAAATATCTACATTTCCTATCTCACCTGTGGCCTGAAATCTGAACCAGTTCCTAGAATTCTCTGCATTTGAACACTGGCCTTCTGTGGCCCTGCTTCTACTTCTGCCTCTCTCACTTAACTATAGATCTCTCTTACTAACAGATTGCAAGTAGTTATGGCTCAGGTGGCAACACAAATTAACAGTCTTCTAGAAGTCTTATATACTTTCTGAGCAGTAATTCCTCACTTTTATTGAAATGTTTAAGACTTGACAATAAAACACTTTCAAAATTGTATTTGATTGTTCTCTGTTTTGCAAAGCCCTACTGTTTGTCCCATACCTCTCTCATCATCAACGAGGGGAGACTTTTTTAGAGGTTCTTACCAAATGGTGTATATACAAACCTGGCAAAGTAGTAACTGTTTATCCCACTGCTATAGCCAGAGAGGAATTTATAGGTGACAATCAGTACTTTCACCTGACAAGTTAATGTTTGCCAATTCAGCAATTTTAGGAGAGATGTTACCCTGCAATGGTAAGTATAACCTGCTAAGATTGTTGCTTCCATATTCTACTCCAGTTGCAACTCTCTCATTTTCAGCAATGCCTGTTTCATTTCAAGCAACAGGTAGAAACTAATCAAGGAGAGAAGCAATTGTGAGATTTGAAAATACCCAATAATTTTATACTCACTAATTCGACAGACATCTCCAATGTACAACGAAGAAAGTTTATTGGATTGTGTTTGCAAAGGCAAGGTCCTCACGATTCCTCCCAAAGTGGATCGAGATCGTGAAGCACACTGTCACAATTTTGGAAAGACTTTTTATACAGTTTTTAACAGGATGGACCCCTCCTCAAGCCCCTCTTTGGCTCAGCTTACTTCATCCTGTGTACGTGATATAGCTTCATTTACATTTTGTTTAATTACATCCAATTACATTCTGTGATTAGCTAGTAAGATTGCTTTTACAACTTTACTGAGGAGCATTTCCTGGGACATCTTTTTGTTATTACATTTCATCTGAGCTGGGAATACTTCCTTTAACCCTTTGGTTACATTAACATACTCTGTTGTTGTTTGTGGCTTTTGCATAGTTTTGCTACTGGAGCCTCAAATTAGAATTCTCAGTCAACCGTTTTGTTATATACTTCCTTATAAAAGAGTAACTAATCTTTCATTTCCCACACAACTTAGAACTAAGGAAAAATTTTCTGACAGCTAGAACAATTAATCAATAGAACAACTTTTCCTCCAGAAGTTGTAAACACTCCCAACACTGGAAGCTTTAAAGACAAGATTGGATAACCATTTGTCTGAAGTGATGTAGGATTTCCTGCCTAAGCAGGGGGTTGGACTAGAAGACCTCCAAGGTCTCTTCCAACTCTGTTATTCTAAGCATGTTTCAGTAATATAAGTGGGTAGTAATGAAGGGATAAGTAACTATCACTAAAGCTCCCCGATTCAGGTAGGACCTCAAATGATGTACCAAAGAAACTTGGATGAAATGCTTGCTTCAGCACCATACATACTAAAACTGGAACAATACAGAGATGTCTGAGCAAGCTGGATAAAAACCACAGGGTCACCATTTCCACTTCCTGTTTAAACTATAGTTATAAGTCCCTTGATCAGAAGGAATCCTTCATTGGGAAGCACGATCCTATTCAGACTAGTGGGACTGACTAGTGGGACTGACTAGTGGGACTAAGATCTACAGAACTTGGTCTTGAAAGGATTTTATTTTGCCCTATCCAGACCTTGGCAGTTTCCAGAAATGTGATCAAATGTGACTTGTCTGATTTAGCTTGGAGTATATAGAGTATATATAGATGTTAAATAACATGGCACAACAATGAAATATATTAGTGTATTCTGCTCCATCAAGCAATTGCTCCTTCAAACTTCCCCCTTTTTGCTCTGACAATATCTCAAATAAACTACTCTACTGTTACAGATGCTTTCTTATCTCAGACAATCATTTCCACAAGCCTTTATTCATATTAGGATTGACATTAGATAGTGATAGAATCACCATTAAAAAAGTGCTAGGATTTACACATAATGTCATCCTTCTGTCTGTCTGTCTGTCTGTCTGTCTGCCTGTCTGGGATGTAGATTTTAATCCTTTTAAAGACAGCATCTGAAAACCAACTTGTACAACAACAGATTCACAAAGTCTACTACAGCTGCTACAAGACGTATAATTTATTTGAGATCAGATAAATTCTACCTTCAGCAGTTCGTTCTGCCTATATTTCTTTTTGGAATCCAAAAACATAATATTTTAAAAAGCAATTTTCCTTACTGCATCTTCTGTGGGTTTAGAGGAAATATTAATGTATTTTTTCCATTAATATTTTACAATGCTTGGACAATGTGCAAACATAAGTGCTGCTGTCAACAAATCCAAGTATTCCCAATACTTACATGAATACCCATAAAACAAAAATAAAACCCTAGAAACTCAGTAAATAGAAGTCACTGTGTTTTTCTTCCGTGATCTGCATGCTTACAGTTCTCAAGTATTTGGAAATACATGAATTAATAAATATACATTTACACAAAATCAGCATGGATCTAATAGTTATTCCATCCTATTAGAATTTAAATCTTTATTTGTGGAAATATTCTGTTACAAAATGAAAGTTTATAAGCTGTACACTTTCTGTACACACACACAGATACACACACAGAAACACACACATTATATTTATGCAGTCCCTTCTTTAAAGACATTAAGCTGCCTTGTCCCAAATATGCTTTTTCAAAAGGCGATGGGTTTTTGTTCAAACTGAAGAAACTTTTTGGATGAGAAGCAAAACGTCTAAAAGGAAAAAACAAAACCCTGTTGCCTTTTGAAAAAGCACCTTTGGGACAACCATGACCTGGATGACTGAGGATCTCCATGGGTATTAAACTGCCTTGTAAGTATGACCATGTCACAATATTGATTGGATACAGACAAACATGTTTCTGAGCTCCACTTTGTAGCAGCGGGGTCTAAACCTGGGGGGGGGGGAGGTTGCCTCAGTGGCAAAAATGTCCAATCCATTGCCTTGTTATTTGAATATATGGAAATTGATATATGATCTTCAGCCAAACTCATCTGTTAGATATCCTACTCTGAGCAAGTAAGCTTGCACAAATATGGAAAGCTCCAGGATTTGAGAAAGAAGTAGCATCAGATCCACAGCGTTATGTGTGTCTCCAAGAACTGGGTTCATGCTTCACACTATAGTTAGTTGAACACACTGTTTGGCTAGGTTTATCCCTTTAATAAAATGGGCTAAACCAGGGGTGTCAAACTTGCATTGCCACAGTGGCGTTGCGTGATGTGACCAGGCATGGGCGTGGCCAGCACGTGACACATCTGGCCTGTAGGCCACAAGTTTGACAGCCCTGGGCTAAACCCAAAGCAACAAACTGCATTATAGTTTGCTATAATGTGGGAACAGGACTGAAGTGTCAAGACTCTGTCATTTGTTCAGTAGCAGTCCTGCACAAAATTTTGTCCAATGCTACAGGATGATGGAGAGCTGTCCTGGAAGTTACAACAGGGAGGGAAGAAAAATGATCCTGAAGATACTAGCTTCACTTAGAAACTTCCATGTGGCCTAATCCTTAATCCACTTCAGAAACCCCACATAAACCCAAGCACAGTACAGTGGACTGCATTTTTCTAAACCAGTTTTGACTTGCAGGCTGCCAAAAAGTATTGAAAAATGGATCCTTTTACTTCGGTCATATGGTGTGCCTTCACCCCCTCAAAAAGCATTCTCATCCGCAGGGGTAAGTGGAAAAAGGAAGCAAAACAGTTTAAATATTTTCCTTTAATATAAAACAGTACTGGTTCATTAGATTTTCATGCAGGGAATAGAGCCAAATTCTACTTAGGCAATGGGTCCTACCAGCCGGTGGGGGAAATAAAAACAATCTTTCTAAGTATTCCTTGGATCAACTTGCTGACTTTGCAATTCAAGTCTAATGAATAGGCCTTTCATTATCCCTTCCAACATTGCTCATTCATCAGGTTTCCAAAGCTATCGCCTTTCCCAACCACATAAGATGTGACATGAGATGACACCGCATGAAGCTAGAATAACTGGGGCTTCTTAATCAAATCAAATTCAGTACTAATAGAAATCATATGTCACCAGTGGGATTATAAACCTGGCCATAAGTTAGCGAATTTTAAAACATTGGTATCTTTTCTGTATTTTTCATTATTGATAAGTATAATGAGTATTGGAAGAACATTGAGGCTGAGAGAAATGGAAAATCTTATTCATATTTGGGAACCCAAACTATCATTGAGATCTTTTCAGAGAGAGAATTGATATCCTCAGTTCTTGACATAACGCCCAAAATGTTCCACTGAGATCATTCAAATTTGGCTTGACCAAAACAAGCTAACTGTAATTATGGGAGTTGCAAGTCTTCTTTAGAGCACCAGGTTGGAAAGAGTTGATGTCAATGGAAACAATGAGAGCATGTTTTGCCATCTAGCTGTTTTGGGATGGGTGTAATGAATGTTTAGGGGTTTAGATTCATTACAGTGTGCTCTGAATGGGAGCCACTTTGGTGTAATGATTAAGGCATCAGGCTAGAAACGAAGAGTCTGGGAGTTCTAGTCCTACTTTAGGCACAAAGCCAGATGTATTACTTTGGGACAGTCACTCTCTTACAGGAAAAAGGAAGCAAGGGCAAACCATTTCTGAAAAATCTTGCCAAGAAAACTGCAGGAACTTGTCCAACAAATATCCAAGAATCAGACATAATTGATTGGAGGGGGGGGGAAGTGCTCTGGATATTACAGTCTGTTCCCAAGGATTATCACTTTGACATAGTGGTTTCTGTACTTAACTGGAATGAGGATTTCCAAAAGTTTGTTATATGATTTTCTTTAGCTCTAAAATACAGTAGACAGTTACAAATAAGGGGTCCTTAATGCTCTCTGAGTTGGTTGTTTGCTTGCAGACATTTCATTTCCTGAGTAGGTAACATCACCCATGCTAGAATAGAGAAGGGTTTGTCCCAGTCACTAAAAATGTTACTTAGGTAGCAAACTAAAAACATTTGCAAACAAACCACCAAGGCCCATAGAGCACCAAGGATTCCAAAGTTGCACCCTGAGCTTCATATATTCTTTTGTCTTGAAATTACAAATGTATTGTTTTCTATTTTCAAGGCACAATTTATTCATCCATAAATTCTTCTCAGAGTTCACCAGAGCTTCACAAGTTGCCACTGGAGCCCTCTTCCACTCCTCCATGATGATGTCACAGAGCTGGTGGATGTTAGAGACCTTGCACATCTCCACCTCCCATTTCAGGATGCCCCACAGATGCTTATAGGGTTTAGGTCTGGAGACATGCTTGGCCAGTCAATCACCTTTATCCTCAGCTTCTTTAGCAAGGCAGTGGTCGTTTTGGAGGTGTGTTTGAGGTCGTTATTATGTTAGAATACTGCCCTGTGGCCTAGTTTCCAAATGGAGGGGATCATGCTCTGCTTCAGTATGTCACAGTAAATGTTGGCATTCATGGTTCCCTCAATGAACTAACTCCCCAGTGCCAGCAGCACTCATGCAGCCCCAGACCATGACATTCCCACCACCATGCTTGACTGTAGGCAAGACACACTTGTCTTTGTACTCCTCAGCCACACATGCTTGACACCATCTGAATCAAATAAGTTTATCTTGGCCTCATCGGACCACAGGACATGGTTCCAGAAATCCATGTCCTTAGTCTGCTTGTCTGCAGCAAACCATTTGCAGGCTTTCTTGTGCATCATCTTTAGAAGAGGCTTTCTCCTGGGATGACAGCCCTGCAGACCAATTTGATGCAGCATGCAGTATATGGTCTGAGCATTGACAAGATGACCCCACTCCTTCAACCTCTGCAGCAATGCTGGCAGCACTCATACATCTATTTTCCAAAGCCAACCTCTGGATATGATGCTAAGCATGGGCATTCAACTTCTTTGGTTGACCATGACAAGGCCTGTTCTGAATGGAACCTGTCCTGTTAAACCACTTTATGGTCTTGGCCATCATGCTGCTTGGCAATCTTCTTATAGCCTAGGTCATCTTTATGTAGAGCAACAATTCATTTTTTCAGATCCTCAGAGAGTTCATTGCTATGAAGTGCCATGTGGAACTTCCAGTGACCACTATGAGAGAGTGAGAATGATTACATCAAATTGAACACACCTGCTCGCCCTTCACACCTGAGACCTTGTACTACTAACAAATCACATGACACCAGAGAGAGAAAATGGCTATTTGGGCCCCATTTGGACATTATCACTTAGGGGTATACTCACTTTTGTTGCCAGCAGTTTAGACTGTGTGTTGCATTATTTTGAGGGGACAGCACATTTACACTTATACAAGCTGTATACTCACTACTTTACATTGTAGCCAAGCGTCATTTCTTCAGTGTTGTCACAGAAAAGGATATACTTAGATATTTATGAAATGTGAAGGGGTGTACTCACCTCTGTGATATACTGTATGACTGGAAATGTCATACAGTACTCAAAAGTCTATTCTTAAAGTGGTATTTATGTGCATTAACATGCCGGTAAATAGTCCATTCAGAAACTGTTACACTTATAATGTTATGTCTTTTTTTTAAATGGTATTTTAATTATAAAAAGGGGAACTGGCATACTGTAAAGCACAGGTAACCAGAGGAATTATTATACAATTAAAAGAATGGCTAACTAGGGATGGTGTCAAAATCTGCAAGATGGCAGGTATGGGCCTATGATTTAAGCCCCACTCTTTTTGTGTATGTGACTGTGCATCCTGCAAGCTTTGACCTCAGCTGTACAGGTGCCCTAAACCGGGCTGCTTTTCAATGCTCAGTTATTTTACCACAGACTCCCATTCAAAAGAAAGATAAACTAGAGATTTAGTAGCATCTTGGATTTCTGAAGAAAGTACACTTATCAGTAAACCCTCTAGAAATATGGAAGTTTTGTGACAAGCATACAGCCATTTTGTAAGTGCACTCGGCATATTTTCAAAATTTCAGGCATGCCCCCCCCCAAACAATCAAAAACTTGGAGGTCTTTCCTTTTTGTGACTTCCCAATATTGTTAGGGTTAGGATCTAAAGTGTTTGAGACTTTATAGGTTAAATTGTGGAAGGAAATTGAGAACTGCTACTATACGGAAGAGAAAACATCTGAAGAAGTTTAGAAGCTAGAATATAATGATCTGATTAATAAGAATGTTGGCTTGGGTATCTTGGCTAATCTTCCAGAACACATTATGGCCTGTAAAGTCTCCAGATGGTAAGATTTTAGTTTCAGAGTTCCATTATAAAATGGATACCCCAATCATCATCCAAGTCAGCAAGAGAAGCTCAAATGGCCGAAAGCTTAATAACGTTTGGAATCAAAGCTATTTTCCCTCTTCAGACAAATTTATCCTGGCAAGGAAAAGAATAAACACTTTTGACAGAGAATCTCCATGATCCCATCATACGTTTCCTGTGAAGACTGATGTAATTTGAAGAATGTGCATCTATTTCAGATGACTGTCACATCCATAAATTTGTTTTTCATCTTTCACAGAGTATGTTTGTTATTGCTGACACAAAGGTCATTTTAATAGCATCAGCCTATCTGACTTGAAATCTCATGGGAATCTGACTGATTTGTGAATGAATATGGAAGAAGTACCATTGAGCATGAGGGGAGATCAAAAGCCCAATCAACAGCTTTATTATTTCAAACAACAGAACTGAGCAAAGACTGGTTTAACTTTTCTCAGCCTGGTATTTTCCAGATACTGGACAGCAATTCTCATAATCCCTAGGCAATAGAATAGAATAGAATAGAATAGAATAGAATTCTTTATTGGCCAAGTGTGATTGGACACAGAAGGAATTTGTCTTCGGTG
>JAEANM010020000.1:0-12216 GCA_017656035.1 Myanophis thanlyinensis
GGGATTTTTCCGATGATCTTCTTACCACCTTTCTGTTGTTTCTCCAGCCGCCTGTGCTCCATGTGTGGTTCAGAGCCGGGTCAGAAATGGTTTGTGGTTGGTTTTTAGGGGTTCCATGTGTATCTATAGGATTAGGGTCGGAGCGGCCACGACAGCTGCCTGTCTCAGCGGCGCCATCTTGGCATCCTTGGCAAACTTGGCATCCTTGGCAAACTTGCAGTTTTGTCAGGCTAGTAATCATTCTGAGTGCCCACCATCAGACTGGCAAGGAGGATATAGTGCTGCCAATCCATGCTAGTTACTCACAACCCGGTTGGTTTACTTCCATTTCATTCTTTTCATGACCCTGAGCCATACAAATATGGCACTGAAGAGCTTTGTGTTGCACATGGATCTCATATTATGGCTAAGTGTGTAACAACGCATGTTGAGTTGTTCTCATATTTAATTATAATCCCTAGTCCAGAGAATCTTTCCTGGATACTTTATAAACTTCTGAGAAGGGAGGTGAACAGACTGTATAAACCAAGATTCTCCTTATTCCTAAAATAACTTATTAAATAAAATTTCTAATAGAAATAGTTGTTTGATGCTGGATTAAATATTAAAGGTAAAGGTTCCCCTCACACATACATGCTAGTTGTTCCCGACTCTAGGATTAAATATTACTTATCCACGAAGTTTCCAGTAATGTTGCCTTCACTTTACTTGTCAGAGTAACAACCTCACAGTGTCATTAGATTTAGGGTAGCAGAAACTTACTTGTCTACAAATAGGACAAGGCTTCAGAGTTATCGCCTGCATGCATTGATATAGATGACAGAGATGTAAATGCCAAAGACTGCATGCAGAATTTACTTTCCTTGTCTGGCTTCATACCCAGAAAATAATGAATAGATTAGAACACGCGAAGACATAATTATGGTATTTTAATCTCTGACAGATCTCACAGTGCTTTTGCCTTACAGCTATTGCTGCTGCTTCCAACTTTCAAAAGACGACAAGCAATTCTAAACATTTGTGAAAATGACATATTTTGTAAATATTGTCTGGATAATCCATGGGAAATAGTTTCCAGAACAGTCTATCCATTAGAAATACAAAAGAAGAATATTGCAAATATGGGGAGACATAAACTAGACAATGATCAGTGAATAGTCAGTAACAACATTAACTTGCAGCATTTGTCAAATTTATTTGAGCTGGAATATTAGGAGAAGTTTCTAGACCAAATAACCTATTTTGGCTTTATAATTTTATTTAATTTTCTCTTTCTTCTTCTTTTTAATTTGAACTGTATAAACAAAAACGTGGTTTCATTATAGTAGAGCCACTGTGTTCCATACTCAACATACAAGAAGACCAGTAGTTTCTAGTTTAGCTTAGTTTAATTTACTTTATTGTCATTGTACCTCTTACAACAAAATTAGAAGTCATCCTAGTATTTGTACTAGGCATGGGGCGGAAGAGGAGGCTATTTTAGGGTTCAACTAAATGTTATTTTAGTCTTTAAGATTGTTTTATTTCTGTACAAAAGAAGCATGGGTTTCTAAGTTGCATGATTGGTCACCAAGATATCTTTTGTGGAAAGGAAGGATGAAATATATTTTCTTGTTAATAAAATAATAAAGTAATAAAGTAAGCTAGTATAGTACAGAGGTTAAGGCATCAGACTAGAAATCACCCGCCTTAGGCAGGCATGCCAGCTGGGTGACTTTGGGCCAGTCATTTTCTCTTAGCCCACAGGATTGTTGCTGTGGGGAAAATAGGAGGAAGGTGTGTTCACTGCCTTGAATCACTTACAATGTTACTTATAAAGTAATAAAAACAGAACAAAAATCGTATAAATAAAATCTATATTGTAATGTAATCTTATAAATAAAATCTATATTGTAATGCACACACGCACACACAGACAGACTCTGCTCTGTCTCCTGTCTTTTTGTCTCCCTAGATGTGCATGTATGGGGGTACAGAGGTGCAATTTCAGGTCAATGTTGACTCCTGGCAACTGCGTTGGCTAATCTCATTATATTTGATTGTGTGTGTATGTGTTGTGTGTATTTTTTAAAATATTTTTTATTTTACCTCTGATACATTGACTTATTCTAATAGAATATCTGTTCAAAAGGTTACACGAATTCAGGATAACATACCTATAGTGATTTTTTATAAGACAAATGAGATTTGAATCTCCATCTCTTAGCTGGATAGAACTGTTGGAGCACCATTCAAGGCATCCCATAATATGTTAGTACTCCCCCAAAAGGGGGATAATTGTCTTAAATTTTTTAATTTTTTAATTTTACATCAGGTTTTAATTTGATCGGCCATTTAAATTAGTTAATTTTAATCTGTTTTAACTGTTATCTATTTTTTGTGTTTTTTAGTCGGTTGTACACCGCACCAAGTCCTTCGGGAGAGGGGGCAGTATAGAAATTGAATAAATAAATAAATAAATAAAAATAAAGTGTAGCAGATATAGATTCCAAAAGAGGAAGATTTTCAGACGAAGATGTAATAACACCCAATTTTCCTTACCAAATGTTATTTATTGTAATCAATAAATAAATCAATTTGTTTCAGGAGAGCAGAATTAAGGATGGACAGAACAATGAGAGGATAATCTCTTATTGCTACTGAACAATTGATTCTTCCAGAATTTGGAAGAATTTGATCCAGGAAACAAGGGAGAATCGATACATGCTATTGTCAGACTCCTTTTAGGGAGTACTAACAAATTATGGGGTGCCCTGACTATTCCAGCAGTTATAAATCTGCAAATAATGCATGTCCAGAGACTTAATTCAGACATTATACAAATGAATAGGAACAATTATACTAAGACGTTTTAGGATATGCAACTTTACGTCTGAGCATCCATTTCTCATTGATTATAAATAATTTATTTCCTTTAAAATCTACACATGGAAACTTAAACAGATTCAGTATAAAAATTAATGAGGCCTACTTGTATAAACTAGTCAATGGGGTATATTTTGTTTATGCAAGAATCAGTGACTGCTTTAAATATATCATAGAGTTTATGTTTCCATAACAATCATTATCCATAAACTATTAATCTACATGCAGAGTGCTACATGTATATTTAATATTCTCTGGGAATAAACATACGGGTTATTTACATTTTCTATAGATATAACAGTTTAAGGACACTTTAATATTGATCTCTAATTCTGTACTGTCATTGTGTTGTAATATAACCAAGAGATTATGCAATGGCTGAGATTTGTCTAGTGTATGTGCTACATGTCAACAGAGATGCTCAACTCTTAATGAAAGGTATAAAACTAGGCAAGCGATAGTAATAAGTAATCATTTTATCAAAGACAAAAATAAAATGCATTTGATTATTAGACTCAGCTTATGTTCTGGCATATATTCTAGTAAAGTTTATTACAAACTTCAATATTTGAAAAAGTTAATATCTACACTGTATTCTTATTTGACCAACAATGTTTTAAAACTAACCTGGACATTAGTCATAAAAAAAATCATACCATCAGAAAAATAAAGCAAAACAAGTCTTCAGCCCATTATTTAACATTTGGGGTGGCTAGGGAAAGGATTATTTGACAGTATACTTATGATGATCTTAAAGGTATTGTTGCAGGGTATATTGGTAGTCCTTGCTTAACAACTTGTCATTTTATGACTGAAAGTATGATGGTCATGGAATGGGTGTCTTACAGCCTATAAAACAATCTTGATCATCATAAATGGTAATGATTCCACCTCCCCCACTGCCACATGACTGCGCAACTGGTTGCAATGTTTCACATTTGTATGAGGTTTTGTGCCAGTTTCGGGCATTTTTTGCCATGCCCTTGTGAAAGACAACCAATGAAATGTATTTCTTTAATGTTTGCTGCAAAAAAGTAATTTTCTGGCCACATGGGCGCCTCGACTTACAACTGTAAAGTTCTATGCTGAGTTAAAGTCAATGACTTCCCATCAGCTGTAGCAAGTATAGCTTTCACTTTTATAATTGATTGATGGTAATTTTGTTGGTGCTCCAAATATTTTGGAATGTATTATTATTATGGTTGTTATAAACTTTTATTCATTAAACACGAAACTCAATCAACTGAACATTTAATGTATTACAATATCATTGACTCTTTCTAATGGTTGATATCGGTTGCTGCCAGCATCCTAGGTATCAACCTAGTACCTTCTTAAAATATATGTTGTTCCGAGTAGCGCAGTCTTTTGCAGTTCCGCTGGTGCTACAGCAGGAAGCTGCAACTTTTTGATGTATTTTGCAAAATTCTTGGACATGGTACCAAGTGCCCCGTTGACAATGAGTATTACTGTTACATGTTTCATCCATAATCATGTAATTTTGATGGCGAGGTCGCAATATTTCATGATTTCTTTTCCAGTTCTTTTTCTTCGACTCTGGCATCTCCTGGTACAATGATATCAATAAATTGTACACTTCGGTTTTCGACAACTATGATATCTGGTGTGTTATGTTCCAAATGATGATCTGTCTGTATTCAAAAGTCTGACAAGATCTTCATGTTCCCATTTTTGACAACTTTTTGCACTTTGTGTTCCCATGACTTTTCAGATACAAGTAAGTCATATTTTTTTACATAATGTCCAGTGGATTAGTTTAGCAACTTGGTCATGTCTAGCTTTGTAATCAGTTTGTGCGATTTTGCTGCACTCACATATTAAATATGGAACAGTTTCAACTTTACATTGCAAAGTCAGCAGTTTGGTGATTTTTGTATCTTCATTTTCATAGCATTAGTTTGTAGTGCTTGTTCTTGAGCAGCAAGTATGAAACCTTCAGTTTCTTTCTTGATGGTTCCCATCTTAATCATGCCCATGTCAAATTGTTATGACATTTTCCTTCAATGTTTTTCAAGTGCTGTCCATGCAAAGCTTTGGTGCTCCATCTATTTAATCTGTAATCTAGCTGTTTTTCCTTATATTCTGCATTTGTTTCTGTTGTTTTAATAATGTTCTCCATTTTCACAGCCTGAAGCAATTTTTCGGTACTTTGGTTCACATAGTCATTCAAGCTTCGCCTTTCTTCTTCTACAGTTTGATGGACTTGCAATAGCCCTCTGCCATCTATTTTTTTTTGGGCAGGTACAGCCTGTTGAAATTACTTCATGTATGAAAAGCGTGGTATATATTCAAAAGTTTTCATGTTTTCCGGTCCAAATTTTCCAGTTCAGCCAAAGTCCAATTGATTATTCCAGCTGGGTATCATATCACTGGAAGTGCCCTATTGTTGTTGTTGTTGTTGTTACATTCAGTTCAGTCTGGAATTGGTAAAAATTTAACAGTTCAAGTCCTAACCAACCCTAAGAGATATTGTCTGAATATATATAGGCAGGTCCAAGTGGGGTGGAGGTTTTTTTTTGCAGTCAGGATATTCAGGTATGAGTTCAAAATTGTCATGTATCTAAGCAGCCCTTTGGGTATTGCTCCAAAGGCTCCTATTACTATTGGTACAAGCATTACTTTCTTCCTCCACAATCGCTCATCTTTAATTTACAAATCACAATATTCTGTTATTTTTTCTACCTGTTTCTCTTCTATTTGTGTATCACCTGGTATTTTTTCTTTTCCACAATAATGATGCCAGGCATGCTGGGGGCCAGATGTCTGTCTATTTGGACTCAAAGGTCCTACATGATCTTGACTTGTTCGTTTTAAAGAACTTCGTCAATTTGGTGTACCCAGTAATTTTTGCTGCATTTCACCCAAACTTCTGGCAAAGCTTCCAATATATGATTCTGGCAACTTGATCATGATGTTGTAGATAATTAGTTTGTGAGCTTTTGTTGCAGCCACTGATAAGGTGATCTACTGTTTCATCTTTCTCATTGCATAAGCAGCATTTTCTGTCGTTGCTGACATGTTGAATTTTTACTTTCATGGAATTGGTCTGTAGGGCTTATTTTTGGGCAGCCAAAATGAAGCCTTCAGTTTCTTTGTTAGCACCCTGATCTCAACCATCTCTGTGTAAGCTTTAGCTTTATATCTACAAGTTGTTATTGTTGTTGCTATTGTTGTTCAGCTAGATATTTAGACTGGATTTGATATTTTTATCAACCTATCAAGTCCTTTCTAAAGACCTAGGTTAGGCAGATTTTGATGTTTTGTAGTGTTAAAAGTATTGCCACAGGATGTAAGCTGCCTTTTGCAATTGACCAGTGGTGACTTTGTCAATGCTGATAGTGTTTAAGTGGTACTCCAAATGTTTTGAAATTGCACCCAAGCACTTATTGCTAATGATAACAACTTTTGCTTTCTTTTTGCACAGTCATTCTATTTCTTACAGATCTTTGCTTTTTGTTATCTTCTCTAGTTCTTTCTCTTTTATTCTTCTGTGTCCAGATACATTAAGTGGCAGGTGCCTTTCTATTTGAATTCTAAAATCCCAGAGTACTTTAGCTTTGTTATTTTCTATTACTTTATCTATGTTGGTCTGGATGACATACCTGTGGAAGGGGAAAGACAGCAGTGAAGTTTCTATCTAGTTTGTTCAACAGGATTTTAGAGAGTGAGATGATGCCTGAGGAATGGAGAAGTGTTCTAGTGCCGATCTTTAAGAACACGGGTGATGTGCAGAGTTGTAGCAACTACAGAGGTATAAAGTTGATGAGCCACACAATGAAGCTATGGGAAAGAATAGTGGAAGCTAGGCTAAGAAAGGAAGTGGATATCTTTGAGTAGCAGTATGGCTTCATGCCCAGAAAGAGCACTATGGATGCAATTTTTGCCCTGAGAATGTTAATGGAGAAGTTTAGAGATGGATCAGAAGGAGCTGCATTGTGTCTTTGTGGATTTAGAGAAAGCATATGACAGAGTGCTGAGAGAGGAGCTATGGTACTGTATGAGGATGTCAGGAGTGGCAGAAGTATGTCAGAGTAATTCAGAATATGTATGAGAGGTGTACAACAGTAGTGAGATGTGCTGTAGGTCAGACAGAGGAGTTCAAGGTGGAGGTGGGCCTATATCAAGGGTTGGCTCTGAGTCCTTCTTGTTTGCTATGGTGATGGACAGGTTGAC
Organism: Myanophis thanlyinensis; assembly: GCA_017656035.1. Classification (NCBI taxonomy): domain Eukaryota; kingdom Metazoa; phylum Chordata; class Lepidosauria; order Squamata; family Homalopsidae; genus Myanophis; species Myanophis thanlyinensis. Next base: position 7,060 of record JAEANM010020000.1, read on the forward strand.
AGATGAGGTCAGAGAGGAATCCCCTTAGTCAATGATGACATTATGGTATGTAGTGAGAGCAGAGAGCAGGTGGAGGAACACTTGGAAAGGTGGAGGTCTGCTCTGGAAAGAAGAGGAATGAAAGTCAGTCGTAGTAAGACAGAATACATGTGTGTGGGAGGGAGGGAAGTAGAACAGTGAGGTTACAGAGGGCTGAGGTCAAGAAGGTGCAGAAGTTTAAGTATTTAGGGTCAACAGTCCAGTGCAATAGGGAGTGAAGAAAAGAGGTGAAGAGGCGAGTGCAGGAAGATTGGAATGGGTAGAGAAAAGTGTCAGGAGTGTTGTGTGACAGAAAATGTCAGCAAGAATCAAAGGAAAGGTGTACAAGACAGTAGTGGGATCAACTATGCTGTATGGATTAGAGACTGTAGCAGTGAGGAAAAGACAAGAGGCAGAGATGGAGGTAGCAGAGATGAGGATGTTGAGGTTCTCTTTAGGAGTGACCAGGATGAACAGGATTAGGAATAAGCACCTCAGACGGACAGCTCAGGTCATCTGTTTTGGGGACAAGGTCAGAGAGTCCAGATTGAGATGGTTTGGAAGTGCAGAGGAGAGATAGTGGTTATATTAGTAGAAGCATGTTGGAAATGGAGCTGCCATGCAAGTGGTCAAGAGGAAGGCCAAAGAGGAGATATATGGATGTGCTAAAAGAGGACATGAAGTTAACTGGGGCAGAGTAAAGGATGCCAAGGATAGACTTAGGTGGAAACAGATGATTCGCTGTGGTGACCCCTAGCAGGAACAGCCGAAAGAAGAAGAAGATCTATTTATCTTCATCTATTATATGGTCCCACCAGTTCTTGCTTGCAGGCAAATTGTATTTCTTGCAGATTTTCCAATACAATTGTTCTTACTTTGTTGTGCTGTTGTTTGTAGTCAGTCGTGCAACCTTCTTGCAGCAGCTAAGTAGGTAGTCCACTGCTTCTTCAGCTTCTTTGCATAGGTGGCACTTAATATCAGTTGCTGTCTTCTCAGTTCTGGACTTGTATCCATTTGTTCTTAAGACTTGGTCCTGTGCAGCCAGAATTAGTCCCTCAATCTATTTCTTCATCTTTCCTTCTCTTAGCTATTGCCAGGGATTGTTATTATCTGCATGGCTTGGGTTTTTTTTTAATGTACTGGCTGTATAATACTTTGTCTTCCCATATACCATCCACCATTCCAGGTACTTGATTATCCTATATGTCAGGGAGTCTAATGCCTTCTTGTAAACAATCCATGTTACATTGAAGTTGGTCTTCCTTTTGCAGTTTTCCAGAATTATCTTGTCAATTAGGAATTGATCTTTTTGTTCTTCTGTTTGAGTGGTTTGCTTCCTACTCAGGTGGAAACAGCTTATTTTGAAATAGATGCTGTTGGAGTGCATCAGCTACCACACCAATTAGCAATCTGAAAATTGTTGGTATGCAGGTAATTGACCTGTAGTTGCCTGTGCTTTCCCTTTTGTTGGATCTCTCATTATCAGGTATGTTTTTGCCAAGTTTTAATCAATCTTCAGTTTCATCACCTTGCAATATGTTATTAAATGAGTAGGTGTAGATCAGTCAGATGTTTCAATAAAAAAATAAACCCATACAGTTCATCTTCACATTGATGCTGACCAATTCATGATCTTTCTTGCTGTTTTCACCACCATTTCTGTTATTTCAGCATTTTTTTATTCTTATATGTCTACCTCATATGACAGTACAATATTAGTAAAATATGGAGCCCATTCACTAATGTGCTCAATGATGATATAACTCTGAAATTATTGGATGAGTGACAGTCTTTGACAAGATTACATATAATATAATATCCAGATATTTAAATTAAAATGTGTTAAGATACTTCTTGTTAAATGAAGGATAAGGTTAATAAATAAGTTTGAATTATTCACATAAATTGCCATCTGCAGCGATTATTGTAAATGTGAGGAATAATAAATATTACTAGATAGATAATGTTATGAAATTATAAACAACAACAAAAATAGTAGACTGCCTACAAATAAAAAATGGTCCACATTCAAAAGTGCTGAATGTTTGGAAGAGGGAATGAGGGCAGGCAGGTGGGGGGGGGGAAGCCTTGATTAGACAGCTTGTGTGGCAACCTTTGAGAATATTTCTATATTATGGCAGAAAAAAAAACTTTTGTTATTCTTAAAAGAATCTGCCCGCTCATTCAGTGAATGCTATGGATTGCATGCTGCCATATCCATATGACAATTCCAGAGGCATAATAGGAGAATTTAGAAAGCTGAGTCTTTGGTTTTTAATGGCACCTTTTTAAGGAAAGAACAACATCCTCCATCAATGACAAATTGGAACAAAAGGCAGACCAACATGTCTGACCCCTGCAGCAGCCCCAGAGGCAGTTCCACTGCTACCAGTAAAGTTAAAACTAAATGCAAGCAGAAAGGCCAAAGGGAAGGCCAGTTAAGAAAAATAAGTCAAAAATGTATTCCAGAATTTAGCATATGCATTTTTCACTTGCAAACAACCTTCTTTTTTGGAGGGGGGGGGGAGAGGAATGAGTTCATTCAAAATGTGAAAATCAGATAAGAAAAGGTCAAGATGAATTACAAGAATATTGAACAGTGTGGACTTACAACTTACAGTTACACAGAAAGGTTGAGATGATGCGGTGGTTACAATTCCCTTCACTTTAGTTCATGTTAATATTAGCAGGAATAATATTAAGGGACTCTTGGTTGTGTCTGAAATTTGCAAATGAAAAATTAATAAGGTAGGGAAAGCATGCAGAGACAATTTCCAGAATGCTTTCCAACTCCTTTATGGGAAGTAGTTGTAAGAGTAAGAAGTTATTTATCTGAGTTGTCTCTGTTTCTGCTCTTATTATCTGTTTCAGCTCTGTGTTTCGGTGTATGTATGTTTGTTGCAAAGGAAAGGTAGAACTGTATATGTTTCTCTCTCGACTGTTTGAATAGCAAGAAGGACAACAATAGCAATATACTATTACCATTAGTAATAGAATGGTGCAATGAGAATTAAATTATATCATAAAACTACCTACTCAATTCTATATTACAGAAGATTCATTTCCTAGCATTAAAAGCACTAGTCGCAAATTTTTTTATTACATTTCCCAAACTTTAACTCTCAATTACATATATATATATTACAACGTTTCGACATCATTACTAACATTCATGTATCTTACAATTTGGTTACATTTCTTTGGCTCTTAAAATAACAATAAAACTAATACAATACAACTAATATCTAAAGTTGTTTTCTAACCAATTGTTCGATTTATCCCACACCAGATAATATTCTGATTCTTTTTTTATCTTTCAACTCCATAGCTAGCTTATCCATTTCAGCACAATCAAGCATTAATTGGTATAGGTAGTGGCAAATTCATTCCTGAGATTGTGTCCTGTGTTGAAGCAGGTATAGGTTGTTTAGATACAGGTCATGCTGCAGCTCCAGAGAATCCAGGAAGAAGCAGATTATCCAAATTCCTTTCAATCATGTTTTAAAGCCATGGATGGGACTGGAAAAACATTGACTGTACCTATAGATCACATCTAGTAGGTGTGGGATGGGGTGGTTCATGTGGGGTTTTTGCTTTTGGATTATTTTTGTTTTTTTGTTTGGTCTTTTCTGGATTTGTTTGGCTTGTTTCATACCTCTTGACAACTTTGGGTACTATTGATCATGATACTATTGATCTGCTTTAGTTCAGAATGTTAAGTATGGAACCAATACCAAGGTGCTACCAGGCTTTTCGTCCATACACCAGCATTGGTTTCAGCTAGTGTTGGGATGGGGCACAAAAGAGATCTAGCCAAAGTCTTGTTCTTTGCTGAGTTCTACTAGGCTTTAAGCTTTCCACAATTATTAGATATCACTATGAAGCCACTAAATAACATCACCTGTCAACTGGGAGTATAATGTTAACATGCTGATAATACACAGTTTTCCCTTTCATTCTATTGTTTCTTATAGCAAGATTGTAAAAAGTAAATAGAGAACCAAAATGCAAAAGAGAAACTTAAAGAAAATTTAATAAATGACAAAAAGAGCAAGAAAATTGAAGAACAGAAAACCCACAAAATAAAATAACAGCTTTCAGCTGCCAGACTAACAGCTGAGATGCTCTTAGTGTGAGGAAGAAGGGGCAAGGTGCCAACATTGTTTTAGATGTGGACTGGAGGGACATTTTTGAATGGGATATAGAGGAGGCTTTTCAGGACTCAGGAATCATCAACCCACGCCCACTAAGAGCCCCATTCCTTAAAGGATCCCCTCCCTTTACTAGGATCATGAGACTCCCAAACAGTCTTGTCATATACAGTTTCAAGATAACCCTGATATATTATGACTAAACAGTGAACTAACTAAACTAACTTTTGGTGGGATGAAACCCACAAATGGAACATATATCTAAAGGGATTTAAATTATTTAAAAGATATAGACTAAATAAAAGAGGAGGTGAAGTTCCACTATATATAAGAAATAACTACATCTCTACAGAAATAGAGCACAACAATGATGAAAACTGCCTTGAATGCATTTGGGTCAATATAAAAGGGGAGAAAAATAACATTGCCATATGTGTATACTATAGGTCACCCAACCAAACAGAGGAAATAGATGCTAGTCAGTTAACTAAGGTATGTAGGAAGCACATCACAATAGTAATGAGAGATTTTAACTACCCAGGCATCAATTGGGAGACAAACTCTGCACCAAGTGAAAGATCAAACAGGTTTCTGAGAAACCTAGCAGACAACTTTGTTTGCTCAAAAGTGGAGAAGGGAACAAGGGGATCAGTCATATTGGGCTTGATTCTCACTAACAGAGATGAAATTATAGAAGTGTTGAAGCTGCAGAAACCTTGGGGGGGGGATGATCATGCAATATTAGAATTCAACATTATGCAAGCACAAGCAATAGAACAAAGTCAAACTAGAGACTTGGACTTTAAGAGAGCTAATTTCAACAAAATTAGAGAAAGTTTGAGAAGGATTCCATGGATGAGAATCTTCAAAGGGAAAACTGTCAAGATTCAAACGGAAATTTTATGTGGGGCGGGGTTGGTATTATGTGTATAGGAATGTGTGTGTGCTAGTTAAGTTGCTGGAAGCAGCTAGCAGGGAATCTTGCCAA
>JAEANM010020001.1:0-12216 GCA_017656035.1 Myanophis thanlyinensis
AAATAAATAAATAAATAAATAAATACACTTTCTCTGCCAGAGGCTTCTGTCCATCCAATTTTAAAATATTAACCCAATGATTATCCATCATAATATAAGAGTATTGGAAATTTTGGTCTACATTACTCAATGTATGCTTTAGTCTATTTGGTTGTATAGAACAAGAAGGATGTGTGTTTTTGTTTTATTTTTATAATTATAATGTACACTGAAGATGGCATTTAATTTCGTTGTATGAGGTGCAATGACAATAAAGTAAAGTAAACTAACTAATTAACCTGAGGGCAGAAAAAACTTTAGGTACATTGCCATCTATTAGGAAGTCTAATGATCTTCTTTTTAATGTCTGACCAGATCTTAAAAACTGAGAGATCTGTGTCACACAATATGCTATATCACAACAATTGACTAAACCAATGTACGTAACCATGCTTGTTGAATCCAGTTGCCTGAATGTTCACCTTTAAATGTATGAAGTTGGCTTTCAAAATCATAACGACTAGGTCTCATGGCATGTTAAACAAACATTTTATGATTGTATGTGTGTGTGTGTGAGCTAGGCCAATGAGATTTTTGGGTTTTTAACCCACTGACATGCTTTGACATTGTTCGAATCCAGTCAGATGCTCTTTACTAGATTGTCTAATTCTATTAAACCATGGATAAGCATGGCTTAATCTGTAAAGCATGACATGTGAATGCTGGCTGAATATCAGCTGCAGTATTTTTCCATGTCCATTGACTCTGGGCAATTAAGGGCGATTTCCAGCGTCTGCAGACCTGCTCCAACAGTTAGTGCTTTCATTATACCAAGCTATGAAATTGGATGAACCAATATTTGTAAGAGGTTTTTGTTGGAAGAGCATTATTCCATATATTAGTCTAAGTGTTATTGCTATTGCTGTTATTTTTGAGATATCCAAAATGCTGCCTGGGTGCACAATCAAGAATTAAGCTTAAATTAAAATGGATGCTGCTGAACACTGACTAAGGAACCAGGCCAAGTTAATCTGTACAACAAAATGCAACCAAGCCCTTTTCATCACTATCTGATCTTTTTCAAAAAGCTCTGTTATATGGATCATAGCTTTGTCCGCTAAGCATGTTTATCTTTGGTTTCCACATAAATGGCTATGAAAAGCAGAAAGGCTACAGCTGAACTGTACATCTGCTTCAAAAACTTTTCCATACCACGAAGTAATGTAAACAGAGTAATGTAAAGCAAAAACCCAGACAATGGCCTTTGCCTTACAGACCGAGAAATGGCAACTGAAAAAACCCCTATTTGGTGATGGAATCAGTTCCCTGACGTGCACAGTTCAAAGCTGCTACTAATCTTCTTTTTGGTAAGCTTTTTCAAGCTGACATTCAATAATACATAAAGGATCAAATCTCAGGAATTCGGAGGGGGAAAAAAGACCTGAAACTTAGTTTGCTCTATATGATTGGTATGTGAAATCAGCATGACTGTGTCTCTACTTGCAGGTTTATAGGGCAGACATTTGTGTCATCTTGTCTATTCTGATATCCAAGTTTGTCAGACTCAAAAGTTTATTTTGTTCCTGTGATAGTGAGCCTCAGGACTTAAGTTAAAAATGTAGATAGTTTTGGGGGTTTTTTTTTTTACATGTTGAGAACTATGAAAAAATATAAGGAGGTACTAATATAGAAATTTTATTTCATTCTTTTCTGACAAAACAAGTTTCTTAACATTTCAATGAAATTGTTCAATTGCATTTTTTACAATTATTTCTGAGTGTTTCTATTATTTGGTTTTAAATGATTAGGGGACTGGAGGCTAAAACATATAAAGGACGGTTGCTGGAATTGGGTAGGTCTAGTTTGATGAAAAGAAGGAGTGGGGATGACATGATAGCAATGTTCCAATATCTCAGGGGCTGCCACAAAGAAGAGGGAATCAAGCTATTCACCAAAGTATCTGAAGGTAGGGTGAGAAGCAATGGGTGGAAATTAATCAAGGAGAGAAGCAACTTAGAACTAAGGAGAAATTTTCCTGACAGTTAGAACAATTAATCAGTGGAACAACTTGTCTCTAGAAGTTGTAAATGTACCAAGACTGTGAGTTTTAAAGAAGTGATTGGTTAAATATTCACCTGAAATGGTATGAGGTTTCCTGCCTAAGCAGGGGTTGCACTAGAAGACCTTCAAGGTCCCTTCCAACTCTGTTTCTGTTTCTATTCTATTCTATTCTATTCTATTCTAGTCTAAATGCTAATATATTTTACTATGCTTTATCCACCGACGAAAGAGATATTCCATTCTTTTTGCAGAGTCTTACAAATGTTTCTTCAGAACTAAATTTCTCTGAGTTTAATGGGATTCATTCCTATGCAATCATGCAGAAGACTAAAACTTAACTGTATTGTAAAACTGTAAGGTAGAGGTAAAGGTTTCCCTTGCACCTACGTGCTAGACATTCCCGACTCTAGGGGGCAGTGCTCATCTCTGTTTCTAAGCCGAAGAGCCAGCGCTGTCTGATGACAATTCCGTGGTCATGTGGCCGGCATGACTAAAGGCCAAAGACGCAGGGAGCGCTATTACCTTCTCATCAAGGTGGTCCCTATTTTTTTACTTTCATTTTTTACAAGCTTTTGAACTGCTAGGTTGGCATAAGCTGCGGAAATTAATGGGCACTCACTCCATTACACTAGGCACTAGGGATTCAAACCACAAACTGCTGACCTTTCTGATCGGTAAGCTCAGTGTCTTAGCCACTGAGCCACCATGCCTTATGTAAAAGTGTAACTGCCGTCATTACTTTTGGGGTGTACATTTTAAGTTAGCTCTTTTTTTTAAAACAAAATAGTTATCAGTAAATATTTACAAAATCTGCCGAGTTAACTAGCAGTGAACAACAAAACATTTTTGAACTGGATCTAGGCTGAGTTAATTTATACAACTTAAGTCTCACCGAAAGGAGTGGATTGCTTTTGTATCATCTCGTCTGAAGAATTCTACAGTATACAAAAAGCTTGTTTGCTGTTTTATGACATATTGATAATTCTTAGTAATACACAACGTCTATCATTTTTAGTGATGCAATAAAGCCACTTTTAATTTTAATGGGCTTTGAGTCAATAAGTATTTGATTTTGCATGGATTGTGTCCTTCCTTTGATTATAAAACTTACTTCAAAATAGCAATAACATTTAGACTTGTATATCACTTCACAGTACTTTACAGCCCTCTCTAAGCGGTTTACAGAGTCAGCATATTGCCCCCAACAATCTGGGTCCTCATTTTACCAACCTTGGATGAATGGAAGGCTGAGTCAACATTGAGCAGATGAGGATCAAACTGCCAAACTGCTGGCAATCAGCAGTCAGTAAAATTAGCTTGCAATACTGCATTCTAGCCACTATGCCAACATGGCTCAAAAGGATTGCCGTCTTTACAGATTTGGAAATGTTATGTCACATTAAACTAAAAGTCTTCCATACATTATAAAGTATTATTTACATTTTATTTTTAATGAGATTGCTTTAAAGATCAACATGAATTATAGCAATCTATTTGTTGAGTTTCATTCTATAATCCTTCATAGAATTGGCTGAATGATTGTTAATGTAGTTTTTGCTTCGTAATATATATATTTTATTTTGCACCACCAAAGTGCTTCACTCTAGCTTTTTTAGTACAATAAGAATTTGAAGCAATATATAATGTCTCTAATGACCCCAATGTTTTCTAGTTTACTTCAAAGCAGCAAGAATACACAAAACAAGTACCAGCAGGTGCCATTTTTCTTGTATATACTGTAGCCACAATATTAAAAAAAAATATAGAATATAGAATCAGGGATGGGATGGGATGGAATGGGGAAAAGTGGAATTACACAAGTGTTTTCCCCAGTGGAATAGCTCTGATCCAGTTTGAGCTACATGACAATTGTACTTTTATGAGATGTGTGATAGAACTGCTTCCATCAATCCCTGGGTATTTAACAAAACCCAAAATGAAAACATCCATGTTGCCCTAGCTTCTGAATAACTGGCATTTTGAATCACTGCAATGCACTTTGCTTGGTAAAAGCGAATGACCAGAATTAACTTCTGATGCTGTTGAGCGAGAACTGTCTGACAGTTGATGGCAGCTTTATATCCATAACAATGTGAGAACACGGAATTGGTTTTCAGGCTGCAAAGAATTGATAAAAAGAAAACACAGAATACACAGAATAGCCAACTGTCTAGAGCACGGGTGTCAAACTCACCATGGCACATTGCTGTCACATGACATTTCATGACATTTTTCCCATTCGTGGAGCAGGGGTGGGCATGCCCTGCACATGACGCATCCAGCCTACGTGCCGCCAGTTTGACACCCCTGGCCTAGAGACTATAGGAAATTATAGTCTAGAAACAGGAGTGGGCAATTATGGCTCCTTCATGATTCGTGGACTTCAACTCCCAGAATTCCTGAGCCAGCCATGGTGGCTCAGGAATTCTAGGAGTTGAAGTCCACGAGTCATGAAGGAGCCATAATTGCCCATCCCTGGTCTAGAATATCAGAAATATGCTATATTTGAAAAGAAACACACACATTTGAAAAACAAACACATAGATAAGTGAAGACTAGTTTAAGCAAGAACTTATTTTAAAAGAATACTTCGAAAAGGGTTGAATGTACTTTGGATGACATCAAATATACACTTACTGATAATATCCCACTGAGAAATAATTCTTGACAATTAATTTTGGGGCACAAAATACCAACTGAGAACATTATACTATGGCATTCTATTTAGGTTGCTTAATCCATATTGCCAATAATACTTTTGAATGAACAAGGATAGGCATTACACATTTCCTTACAAATTTTAACTGGAAATGTTCTCAGTTATCTGGACAATGCATACCACTTTATCAATCCTTTCTGCTTATTCCATTTCTGGTAGAAAATTAACCTCAGTAATAATAACAATAAAAAGCCCTGTATCTCCTTGACATCACTGATCCTATCCTTTCAGGACAGCCTGTCCCATGACTGGAATATTTAATTAAGTGCTGTTCTCAGAACAAACTCCAATTTTACTTATTTCCTACAAGAGGACAAGACATCTGGCTGTTTGGAGGTCATGAGACAAAATTCAGCAAATGACCTCTGGACCACAGACCCCTGCTTCATAATTTATGAGGTCAGAAGGCTGTCAAAAACTCAGACAGACTGCAGCTGTTGAAGTACATTCAAAGACACATCTTGTATGATGGTGAAAGTACTAATTGTCTTATTTTCTCGACTTAGTTCTTACCACATATATGTCACCTGAATTTGGATGGAGAACCACCGATTCCCCAGCTCTGATCCATTGCAAGATGAAACAAGCATTTGTCAATATTAGACAGCACTGCTGAGCCGGGAAATAGGATTATAAATCAATCCCTTAACTGTGTCTTGGAATGAAAGGGCTAGAATTTTGTTTTGGAAAATGCATTACAAAAACAAATGATTTTTTTTAAAAATGTTTGCATAAGTTCGACTGCACAGATAAAGCTTAAAAGTGGAGGGCTCTTTTCCACTTGCCAAGCACCTAATGACATAACTATGTTTGGAAATATATCTTCTGCTGTGTCCTTATGATGTGTCCTTCATCTTGTTTCGGGCTCATAAGACAAGCTTAAGTACCAATGTCAAAGTAGCATGTTCCTCTTGATTCTGTCCAAGAGTATGTAACATCTTCTAGACCATGGGTGGGCAATTGTGGCTCTTTTATGACTTGTGGACTTCAAATCCCAGAATCCTTGGGCGAGACAACCTAAATAAAACGGAGGAAATATTTTGAAGTGTAAGGGTTCCTTTCACTTACACCTCACAATGTTTCCTCCATTTTATTTAGGTTGCCTTGCCCAGGGATTCTGGGATTTGAAGTCCACAGGTCATAAAAGAGACATAGTTGCCCACTCCTGTTCTAGACTGTGTTTCTTATTAGATTGGAAGGTAGACAGAGGAGGCAAGATGGGAATGATGGCTTCAAGAAATTTTATGCTGGCTTAGTTTTATGCTCATTCAGGGACAGGCAGGGAGTGTTTCTATTAAGCAGTAAGGAAAAGTACTAAGTTTAATAAGCACAATGTGCTGACAACATAAGGTTAAACAATTGACATGATTATCAGAATCAGAAATAAATACAAAGTTATGGAGTGATAACAATGACAAAAAATGATAGTTAAAAAGCCATGTCTAGTCTACTATAATTCCTTTTGCCCCAGATTTATAATTGGAAAACTTCTACATTGGCAAGCTCTGCTAATTCTTGTTTTCTTATGCCTCGTATTAGACTTAAAGGGGAAAACAGATCCTATAAGCCAAATTTTCTTTGTTTATTTGTTTCTAATTGCCCAGCTCTTTTAAAGAGCTCCATCTCCTAAATGTGTTTAAGTCTAGCCCCTAGTAATGGTTTCCAAGTGATGGGTTAGACTAGAGCAATGTTTTTCAAACTTGGCAACTTTACGATGTGCGAAGTTCAGCTTCCAGAATTTCCCAACCAGCATGGAAAATTCTAGGTTAATGAGGTTATGTGCTTGAGAGATCGTTGAAGATGAGGCTGGCAGCAATGATATTTATATACAGGATATAAACCTAAATCATCTTGTTTAATGCTTGCAAAATATGGCCAACATCACCTTTATAAATTTTCCAGAGGAAAACTTGCAAACTACAGGAACCATTAGCACTACTCAGATGACCCTGAGGACACAGATCAACCTCCGAGTGCTTCAATGACCCCCCTAAAAGGATGCAACTGACCAGCTGCCTGCAAGGAATATAAATCCCTCCATCCCCCACTATCCTGTCAGAGCTGAAGAAGCTTCTTGGATGAGAAGTGAAACATCTTCAAAGAAAAAACCAGAAAGTCTAGTTGCCTCCTGAAAAAACACCTTTGGGACACCTTTATAAATGTTGACACCAATGGGAACTTAGGTGTTGACATGATAAGGAATTTGGATCCATACCAGATCTGAGTTAGAGTCTTCCAAGAATGACAAATTTGACTGGAATGATAGTATATGAGTAATTATGGACAGCTGCACTTGAATTAGGAAGAAGATGTGCATTTATACAACAAAACAGCATCACGCTATTTTAATGGTGTTACCACCATGGCATCACTAAGGGATGTGGCTGACAGATTTCATAACAGTCTTAAGAATGTTTTCATTGAAGATGTAGCTTTTTCCAAATAAATTTCAATGGCTTTTACGAGCCCAGCTTAAATGCTAAGTCTGGGGAGGTGGTAGAATAACAGGATGTGATCGTTTTTCTTCTAAATCAAAATTATGATTCATTTTCTCCTGTGCCAGCAGTTGTATTGAATGCGATCACTACAGGGGTAGATACAATCACTAAACATTTATTCAGATAGTAATTGTCAGGAGTTGAAGCCTCTGTAGTAGTCTTATTCATTGGTTTCAATTTTTTTTCCCAGCAGTTGTGTGTGCAGACTAGTCATTCTTTCTGCTATCTGGGGGAGCTGTTAATTTTTTAATCCAAATAGGAAACCTGTATGGGCTCCACTTAAATACAGGAAACAATTGGGTGTGTTACAGTGCACAACTGGGTGTGTTGCATTGTCTAAAACCAGGAAGCAAAGTGACCTATCAGTGCTATGATAACATCTCTGACAGGAAACCCATTGATTAAAAGTTTTAACTCACTAAGTTATCAATTAACAAATTCTGTGTAGGCTGATTTAGATTAAAACTATGTCCTCCTATTGAAACCTGTGGGAACCTATAATGAAAAAAGACAGATCACCCGCAATCCTTCTCCGGCCAGAATCAGCCAGGAGAACTTCAGAAATGTCTGGCAATCTAGCACTTTGTCATCCCATCTGACTAATTACTGCTCCAACTCTTGGCAGTAAGTCCCATATCTCTTTCTGGAATTTATTTTGAATGCCAAGCTTTCAATCCCTTCAAATACTGTTGCAAATGATTATTTTTTTTTACAATAACATCACACTGTCTTCAAGATCTTCTTTTGCTCACAGTTGAGAAATTTAAAACAACCTGTTTCATCTTTTTCTTCTATAATGCCAGTACTGCAATTGCAATTATTGGTAAGTTTAAATTTAAAGTTTTTTTTCTTTCTCCATCCCTTCTGGACTAATGCAAGCATTTGAAGCAGTAAAATGGCATGCTAAGGATATTCCACTTAATAACAGAAAGCATGAATTATTTTGGTTTCCTGGGGTAGACATCAGACAACCTGAAATTCAGCAGGTTCTAGCAGGTTCGCTAGAACCAGTAGTAAATTTTCTAAGCAGTTCAGAGAACCGGTTGTTAGAAGAAATCTCCTTTTGTTTTTTTCCTCTTTACAGGGTTAATCATGTAAGGAAAGCAGGAAAAAAGCATTCTGGTATTGTTTCTAGCTTAATTTTTATTGCCCTGCTTACAAAAACTGCCCACCCAGTCACATGACCTAACCAAGCCACACCCACCAAGCCACACCCACCAAGCCATGCCCACAGAACCAGTAATAAAATAATTTGAATTCCACCACTGGCAGACATTTACACTTATATTGTAGCAACCTTTGTAAAAATCTGGATAGGCAGATTTAAAATAGAAGCTGTTTACGCTGCTGAAAAACTAAATTTATATATCTATTAGATTAAAAATATCAAAATCCTGAAGAATACAGAGAAAACATTTATGGAGAAATGCCTGAACGCTGTCAAATCTGATGAATTTGGTAAAGGAACACTTCCAAATCTGGTGAATTTGGTAAATTTAATGATTATAAGACTGGTTCTTGCATATTTTTAAGAAATTTAGAAAGCTTACTGTGCGGTGCATTCCATCTGAATGAATGTTGTATATGTAGCAGCATCCAGAAACATTTTCAACATGCAACTTGTATTCTTCCTTACAGTTTGAAGAGACATGCCAGATTATATCGTTTTTGTGCAGTTATGAAGCCACCCAAAATCACTATGTAGGGGAGATACATGGAGAGCTCGAAATTTAATAAATAAAAATAAAATAAAATTAAAAGTCTTGTTTTTGTCCTGTTTTTACCTGAGAGAGGATAACACTTGAAGACAGAATGATCCAAATCAAAAGCGTACAATCTCCAGACTATGGTAATTCGACACCACATAATCTCCATAGATTAGAAGGGAGTAACATACAGTTTATGGAAAAAGCAAGCAAACAAATGAAAGATGAAAAGGCAGTTTTGTTGTTCTGATCAAATTCCAATCAAGTGCAGGTGATCCTCAATTTACGGCCACAATTGAACCCAAACTTTGCCCCATTTTATGACTTTTCATACCACAGTTGTTAACTGAATCACTGCATTTATTAAGTTACTAACATGGTTGTTAAGTGAATCTGGCATTCCCATTGACTTTGCTCATCAGAAAGTCGCAAAAGGGTGTCACATGACACCGGGACATTGTGACTGTCTTAAATATGAAGCCCTTCCCGAGACATAAGTCACTTTTTCCAATGCCTTTGTAAATTCAAATGGTCACTAAGTGAACTGTTATAAATGAGGACTACTTGTATTGACACTTATATCCAGTGGTGGAATTCAGTTTTTTTTTACTACCGGTTCTGTGGGCGTGGCTTGGTGGGTGTGGTTTCGTGGGGTCATGTGTCTGGGTGGGCAGTTTCTGTAAGCAGGGCAATGAAGATCAGGCTAGAAACAACACCATAATGTTTCTTTCCTGCCTTCCTTACAGGATTAACCCTGTAAAGTGGGGAAAAAACAAAAGGAGATTTCTTCTAACAACCGGTTCTCCAAACTGCTTAGAAAATTTACCAACAGAAGGATTAATAATCAAAAAAAATTTGGATTGTGCTGAAATGGATAAACTCACCATGGAATTAAAGGATAAGGAAGCCTCAAATTATTATGAAGTTGGGAAAATGGTATCAATGGATAGGTAACAAAGTCAGGTAATGAAACAGATAAGGAAGAATTTGTTTAGAAATAGATAAATAGCAGTATTGAATTTGAGATGAATGAGAATTAAATGGGAACAACGTAGCTCCCTCCCACATTTGGGTAACCAAGTATCTCCACAAAAAAAAAACATATATATAACTTTGCTTGGTGATAACTGCTGAAGGGGAACAGAGCCTGTGGTCTAGAGGTTAATCCAACTGCCTACGATGCAGGCGACCCAGGTTCAAATCCCATAAGTGTATGACCGGCTGATGAGAGCAAATAAGCTTGAAATAGATCTATACCGGCCTCCCTGAATTTTTAAAATACCAGCAGAAAAAAACAATTAAAATATATACAGCACACGGTTGTCGCTAATTTCTGCCTGGATAGTCTCTAGAGATGAGCTCAAAGGCAAAAGGGAGCTACGTTGTTCCCTCCCACATTTGGGTAACCAAGTATCTCCACAAATATATATATATACTGCCGAAAGAATTGTAGTAATTAATTAGTAAGTAGAAAATATGTTTTTGTAACAGCGTGTAAATATTTTTTCTTTAATGAACATTTTTTTCTGCCCTTTTTTTGATGTTTTTATTATTTTTCAATAAAATATTTTTCAAAAAAAAATCATTAAAAAAAAAGAAAATTTACTACCAGTTCTAGCAAACCTGCTAGAACCTGCTGAATGCAACCTCTGCTTATATCAGTGTCACAAGAACCCTACAAAATAAAATTCCATGAATAAAACCTTAATGAATGAAAGAAATGAGAAGAATAATTACTTTAAAGATACACACCCAAGCCCCTCCCCTCTATGTGTATGTTAATGTGTGATCCACATGCATAATTTCAATTTTCTCAAGAGTTATGTTATGAACCCATCATATAACAAGTAAAACATAAACCATATCATAACTCTCAATATTTATAAAAATCAGAAAGTATCATTCATGGCTCCAGGTTATACAATTAGAGATCTGAAAGAATTCTTTGTCAGTAGTCAGGGGCTGATTGTGATGGCACCATGTCTCCTTAAGGAAAGCTCTTCTATTTTTCTTGGGAATGTAACTGTCTTTTCTTGAGGAAGAATTATGACCAATCTACTCTAGGGTCAACGGTGTCAAACTTTGTTCATTGTATTTAGTGCTATTTCATGATCTTAAATTTACTTTCTAAGGTTAATTTGAGTTGGAGGGACATAGATTTACAGTTGTAGCCTAACAGAATGTTTTATTGTTAATACAAGTTCAGAAGACTAATTCTGAAATGTAGTTGTATGTACCCACCAGTAAAAAAAAAAACCACATCCGTATACAATGTGGAGCAACCTTCTCTGTCTAGATGATGATTATAAGCAACTAAGAGTAATTTTACAAGCATTACAAATTATCTAGTTGCTTGTAAATTATCACTACAATGATTCTTTTCTCCCCATAATGTATGTATTTAATTCAATAACAGAGACGATAACTACAAATGCAGACTTGATCTTATACTGATAAATTCTGGAAGTTTTATTAGATATTATTTCTGACCAAATACAGCAAGTAATTTAAAGAACACTGTCAAGACAGGTGGCAACTAACAAGAGTTTGAAATCAAATATATCCTGAAGAATAATTTATAGATAGAAATAAATTTCTCCAAGCATTTTCTCAGTTGAGTCCTTCACAAATGGCAGCTGAAAATTCTCCTTTATCAAAATATGTGTCACACCTATCCCGCCTTGGTTCCTTAGGGAAAAAAAAAGCCCTTCCACTCCATTTATGCAAACATTTACTAAAATCCAAGTGGTTTCATTACAGCAAAGTCAGAACTGAAGTCTATGGGAAGGTTCCCTAGTTAATTTTCCCTTTTCCTGTTCCTCCCCTGTTATCTCTCTATTGTCCAGTTGTATTGAAAGCGTTTGTTTTGCTAATGGTCCCTGCATTGGCAGGTTAGATGGTTAGCTGTTGTGCTTCCCCTCCCAAGCCTCTGCCCTTGAGGCGTTGACTGACGTCAGTACAATGAGTAGTTTTGCTTTCCCCTTTCCTTGCAATTACAGCAATTCCCTCACCCCATAATTTATGGCAGGTTGGCATCTGGCAAAATGAGGCTGAAGCTGAAGCATATTCAGTTCTGACAATATGTACTTACGGGACCGCCTGTTGCCACCGTCAGCCTCCCGCCGACCTGTGCGTTCCCACAGGGCAGGCCTCCTTGGGGTTCCATAGTCAGGACGGTGTCATCTGGCAGCCCCAAGGGTTCAAGCCTTCTCTGTGGGGGCACCCTCCCTTTGGAACGAACTGCCCCCGGAGA
>JAEANM010020002.1:0-12216 GCA_017656035.1 Myanophis thanlyinensis
TAAATAAATAAATAAATAAATGTTGGCTGATATTACAAACTAAACTAGGTAAAACAAGTCATTGTCACTTGGGACACTACATGGACCCACCTCAGCCACCATAATTGTACTACTTGATTCCTGAGACTATCCATTTCTTGGTTGGTCCTTGCATCCAAAATGATGCTTCCAGATAATTGGGATTGCTTAGAAATTCTCCTTTTCTTTGAGTCATGCTCTCCCAATCCCCTCTTTCCCACTCATACATCCACTTTCTCTCCATGGCTATTTAGAGCTCAGTTAGAGCAACCTACCAGCTCAGCCCATGAACAACAATCGTTTATGGAACATTCATTCCAAGTACAGGTTCTTGATCAGTTTAGCCTAAGGATATCCTTTCCTGTTTCTCCTCAGTCCCTCATGTACTGGACAAGAAATTGAGTCAGGGGTCAGGTACCTTCTGTGGTATTTCTCCCTCATCTCCTGTAATTCTCTCCTCCAACATGTCTGCTCACCCTTCCTCTGGTTACTTCACTCCCCAACGCACAACCTCCCTTTTCTACTAGAGAACACTGAGTTGTTTGCTGTGGTAGTAGGAAAGCAGAAACAGATTCTGTTTGGATTTCTGTTGTGTGCCCAAATGGGGATGGTCTTTGGTATGCTATTATACAAGGATTGCCAGCAATCCTGAACTGTGGTTTGATTTCAAAATAAGACCTCACTTGATTAACCTTTTTATGCCAGTGTACTAATTGTCTGCAAATGATCTGTTGCACTTCATATCTTTAAGAGGTTCTGTTAAATATTGGGAAGGGGAGGGGCTGATGGTTTGCAACTTCATTCTTTGGCACCAAAGCCAGAAAGCCAAAATGGGGATAAGTGCCAACTGTGAAGAAGAGAATGTGCAGGCTGTCAATAGAAAGCATATGGAAATAACTTGCAAGGTTTATATTCTTTCTACCCTAGATTAGAAATTTTCTCCTTCATTTTTCTCTTTTACCAGCTAGGCTTTTCTTGAGATGTGCTTCTCTTTCTAGGTCCTAAGCAGCCCTCATGTCCCCTTACTTGTTCTCTATATCTTAGAGAGCATCCAATATGCAAGGAATTAAGTTGGACAAATTTTAGACCAGAGATCCCTAACCCCCAGGGCTGCAACTCATTACCAGGCATTGGCCTGTTTCGGAACCAGGCCACACAAGTGGTGGGTGAGTACTCACGCTCATGTGTGAAACTCCATTTGTGTGAGCAGAGGGCTGCTACTCACACAGAACCATACTCTTCTGTCCCCTCACTGGGCCACCAAGCTGGAAAGATTGGAGACTGCTGTTTTAGACCATTCCCTGGTTGTTGCTGGTACTTCTATGCTTACTTCTTTTCACACAAGTGCCACTTGCTCCATCATTGGCTAAATTCAAAATAAGGTCTTGATAATTGCCTTTTATAATACGCAAGAGTTTTATCTAACTTTGCTTCTGTCTCAAATTTTTTCTTTCTCCACAGTGGCCTCGTCCTGCATGACACGCCTCTCTCGCTCCCGCACCGCCTCTCTGTCCAGCGCCACCTCGGGGGACGGGAATCGCTCCCGGTCTCGCACCCTGTCCCAGAGCAGCGAGGCAGGAGCCCCACAGCCACCTGCCCCCACCATGGAGGTGTCCTGCTGAGCTCCGGGCCAGGGGATGAGACTGCCTCCCACCTCTGAACAGGACTCCTTCTGCTATCCCATAATGCACTCCGGCCACTGGGCCAGGTGACGATCTCCCCTAACGGTACTAAAAGTCCAAGGAGGCCCAGATGGGATGCAACTTTACTCTTTTTAAAACAAACATTAACTCCCCCAACCTTTAAATCCAGCACATCATATCCACCTTCCTTATCAACCCTGCCTTCCTTTCTCCCGTAACTTAAAGCTAGTGTTGTCAGCCTTTGGTATCTATAGTGATCCTCAGTACCTAGGGAGGTATGGATGGAAGACTACACGTTTTCTAAATTATCAGATAATCAATATCTCCTCTGATGTTTCTCTTTGCCTTCCAATTCTCTTGCACATTTAGCTTCCTTGATATAGGAGATCTGAATTATCATTGGGCTTTGTTTCCCCCCCCCCTGTATAATCATAACTAACCCTTGTTCCTCCCCCTAAATCTTGAGCGATATATTCTTGGAATAGCCGGGTGGCATCTCATTGCCTTGCTAGCTCTCTTTTGTCCCCTCCAGAGTGTACATAGGAGGAAAATAAAAAGCAGGACCTCACAAGTGAGATGCACAAGCCTCAGTAAGACTTGACTTGCTACTGTCATGCTAACCTAGTGCTCCCAAACAGGAGTGGCTTTTCCTCCACCCAGCTCATTTCTACCCTTGTACTTGTCTGGCTTGGTCTCATCTCTCCTGATTCCATCCATCTAAAATGGTCTTTGAGGTTCTGGTTCCTTCCAGGGGCTTACACATGTTTTTATTTTCATTCACCTTTTAAAATTAAACTAGATTCTTCATTCCCCTCCCCTCCTTTATGATCTCTCTTGGCTTTTATTTTTATAGCTTTCCCTCCTCCTGTGCATATACTCTTCCTGGTCAAAGGCTACATTTCCTCTTTTTTGTCTTCCTTCCTTTCCACTTTCATAGATGGTAGCTGCTTTGTGGTGTGCATGCACAGTTCCTGCTAAGACAGCAACTGTTTTCTGCAATTGGGGCATTGGGAGGCTGGGCGAGATTGAAATGGGGGGCACTGGGGAGGGTGGGATTGTTCCTTTTGGGAAATGCTGGGGGCAGCGGGAAGCTTGAGACAGATTGCACTGTTGCAGCTGTGCCAGGCACAAATGACAATAGCCAATGCGACTGTAGTTTCACATGAGGAGATGAAAGGAGGAGACTCCGACCGTCATTGGCTATGATTTTTTTTTTTCTTTGCACCAAGCGCTGATTTAGTGGGTTCTGGCTGTTGGCTTTGAGCAGGGCTCCTGTAGTGCCATGGAGGAGGAACTCCTGTAATCAGATTCTGACTGTATCAGTTCTTTTGAATGTTACCAGCTGTATTAAAGACCTAAATGCTTAGATGATGTTCGCCATGTTGATCTCACAAAATAAGGAATGCATGATGTTTTAAGGGGTCAAGCTTCTAGCTTTGGACCAGCTGTTGAAGGTGGGAGGTATCAGTATACAAGGTTTTGAATGGTATACAGTCTTGAATAGGGCCATAAGGCCTCCAGTGGAACTATAAAGATATTGGTCCAACTAGAAGGTATCTTACTTATTCCCTAACCTGAACAGGCACTGGGAGTTAATTGCTCAGTTGCCTATAAAAAGGGGCATTGTTTGAAAAGGACTCCAGCTGGAGTTTTAACTCCCACATGTAATGGGATCCTTGTATTTGAGAATGTGTGGGCTCTGCTTTATTTTTCCCAGAGCAGTCAATGATGAATCCCTACTCTTAACAATAAAAATCTCTAGAGGAATCAGTTTTTGCTTCTTTTTCTTATGATAGATTTATAGTCCGCACATGCAGGCCAGAGGCCATAATAGCTTCCATCACCAAAGACTGCTATGAAAATCAAAGAAACAAGGCTGAATATCAGATCAGCATTCAGTAGCTATAGAAGAGAATATAAGTCATTCAGGATGGACTGTGGAGTCCTTGATGCTCTCTGCGTTGGTTGTTTGCTTAATTATTTTGCTACCTGACTGGGATAGCAGACTCTACCATATTCAGTATTACAGGAATAGATATTTCAACTGCCTCCAGGAAATTCACAATAAGCAAGATTGAGCCGCCTCAATGAACTCTATGCCAAAATGGAACCATAGGAAACAAGAAGGAATCACTGTGGCAAGATTTGGAAAATATTTTTATAGATTGAGAAGGCAGATTCTGCCCCCTTCCAAAAAACACCCCTCTGTCCTACAAGAATTGAGGATGTTTAGTTTACTGAAAGATGTCCAGCAAAAAAGAAAAACAAATAATGGAGCTCCTTGTGGATTAAAACTGGAGAGACAGACTTAAACTGTGGTTTGCTTATATATTTAGTAATCCATATTTAGTTGAGTTCATGAGACACATTAAGCTATAAAGATTTACAAATCAGTGATTACTGTCACCATCACCCAAGTCAAAACCAGACAAATCACATAATGTACAGTATGTGAAACTATGGCCATGGAAATGTTAGGAAGAGTTGGCTAACCTTTTCTTGCAGGTCCCATTAGTAATGTATATTATAGTTACAGGATATTCACATACAAGTTTAATAATGTATGGAAAGTAGGTACTTGCTATCTTCCTACTGCTGATGAGATGAGGCTGAAAAATGTTCTTATGCCTATAGATGCCCAGTAAATTTGCAGCAAAGATTAGTGTTGAACTGCCCAAATCATGACATTCTAACAGATGCAGCTTCCCTAACTTTTTGCTCCAGCAATTTTGGCTCCAAGATTCTGCAATAAAAATAATAAATCCTTTGGTTGTGGGCCAAAACTAAAATTAATCGCTGCTTGCTACCATTTAGAATTTCCACTTCACTTTACAACCTACTCTGCAAGATTTGCAAAACATGTTCCAAGTGGCTGTTCTCATGGAGAGGTGTGTATTTACTATCTGTATCAAAGCTATTTCCTTTCTTAAGTCACAATTTGTCACTGGCCTTGCTGACTCAGGAGAAGGTCAGTGATATGAAGCCACCAGGTTGTCTCTGAATGATTATCCAAATCTATCGGGAGGCTTCAAACCATTTGCCTTATGCATACTGTTTATTTTGTTTTATAGCCTAGGACAGTGATAGCTAACATTTAGGGACAGAAAGCCCAAATTGTAAGTCTCACACATGTGCACGGCGGCAACCAAAGACCAGTGGGAGGCGGGACATCAGAACACCGGCAGCTCTGCAAGAGGCGAGATTATTTTCTTTTGCGAGCTTGTTTCATAGTTTTCAGGGAAACTTCTGTTTGCTACTTCTGGCATGCAAGCCATAGGTTCATCACCACTGGCCTAGGACATAATGCTCTGGGAGATATTTAATGCTTTGTGATCGTTTATTTGCTTTCCACCTTCAAGTTGTTATTAGCAATGAAATGGAAGAGAGTACAGTACAGAAGCTACTTTCATTCTTTCACCCCAAAAGAAATTTAATAGCAGCTTCAGGTAAAGCATATTTGTTTCTAGGTCAGTGGTGATGAACCTTTTACTTACCAAGTACTGAAAAGTACGTGCTTTATGCGTGCCATCCTCACTTGCATGCGGCTCTTCCATATGCACTGCAACTACACCATCTGCGCATACATGCAGCTTTTGCATGTGCAATGCACGCACACTGCACGCAGGCACTGATATATACAGGAGCATTGTCATGTGTGCAAATGCAGGAGAGCTCCAAAGACCAGCTGGATTTTCTGCTGCAATCGCACGCATGCACGGTGGATACCAGCTGGGTCTCTGCAATTGTACATGCATGCATGTGCAATCGCATGTGTATGTGTATGCTCAGCTGGAGGTAAGTTGGCTGACAGCTTGTGTGCCCAGCAAGATGGCTCTGCATGCCACCTATGGCACCTGTGCCATAGGTTCGCCATCACAGTTCTAGATCGAGAAAAAGATAACAGGTAGTCCTTAACTCACAACCACAACTGGGATTAGAATTTCCATTGCTAAGCAAGGTACTTGTTTATTTTATTTATTATTTAAATTTCTAAACCGCCACTCTCCTGAGAAGGGACTTGGAGTGGTGTACAACCATCTAAAAACAAAGTAGTGACCGGCAACAATTAAAAACAGATTAAAAATATAAAATTAAGTGGTTAGAAATTATAAAATAAAAAATTTAAAATTTAAAAAACCAATTAACTCCAAAATTAATGCTAGGCTAGCTAATGCTTGTTAAATGAATTGCAACCAATTTATGACTTTTTCACTTATGGTTATTAAGTGAATCACTATAGTTGTTAACTGAATGATTAAGCGATTCCAGCTACCTCCATTGACTTTGCTCATTGGAAGCCAGCTGAAATAATGGAAATGATGGTTGGAACACTGGGACATTGCAACCATCTAAATGCATGCCAGTTACCAGATGCCTGGATTTTGACTTCATGTCTGGATATTGTGACAGTTGTAAGAGCAAAGACCAGTTGTGCATCACTTTTTTAGTGCCATTGTAACTTTAAACAGTCACTAAACAAATGATTGTAAGTTGAGGACTACCTATATTATAAGAGGGATAAAATAAACCAGTTGTCTCATTTGCACACCAATCTTGGTAAATAGCTGGATGAGAATAGAAACCCCAAACCCCAGAAACTGGAAATATGAAAGTGTGATCAGAGTAGACAGAGGCAATAATCTGGACTATACCATTTCAACCTGCATAGAAAGGTTCAGAGCTACCCAAGGCATTTTTTCCTGCAAAATACAAAACCCAGGTAAAAATCAGATTCCAGATTCTGAAGTTGACTGAATAAGCAGTTGTGAACGACAGTGTGCCTGCTCATGCCCCTGGAAAAAAAATAGCATAATTTAAGGGATACAGCAAAGGCAATGTTCCTCATCACGCACAAACACAGCTGTTGTTACCATATACATTATGCATACAGATTGCGGCTTCTCCCCTCCATCTCATGTTGAGCCAGAATTGATGCTCTGTGCAAAAGGGGGCCAGCCCTGTTTTCATTTTTAAAATAACGGGGGGGGGGGGGGGGAGCAAACAAAACCCTCAACAAAACCCAACTGTCTCCCAGGTTAAAAAAATAGTTCCCTTCAAATTACAAACATGGTCACAGAGAAATTGATTTATTACAGATGATTTTTAACATATTTTTTTTATTTATTACAAATGACTTTATTAGATTTAAAAAGAAAAGTGGAGGATAAAATGGTGCCACTGTGCAATGCGTCAAACCATCTCTTGCTAACTTGTAGCATAAATTCCTCCCGAAAATCTCTCGCCCAAACACCCAGGGATGAGATTTTTCAAGCCTGTAAAGACAAGGCTGTTTTCCACCCGGACTTTCTGTCCAGTAAAAGTTGACCTTTTCTCCAGCGCCAAAAGTGTAAATCTTCCTTCCCCTCACCCCCGTTTCTGCCAGCAAATAGCCCCAAGATCAAAACAGCTTGCCGTTGCCAAGTTCTCTCCCTCCTTTCCCGCCAAAGAGGACCAAAGCCTCTTATTGTGGATTCTCGGAGAACAAAAAGAATATCAATCTTTGCGGAACTGAGGAGTTTTCAGCCCTCAAAAAGTCTCGGCCCGGCTCCAGGCCACGTGACCGCACCCGATGTTTTCACTCCAAACTGAATTTGGGTCTGGTCTCCCAATTCCTCAAGAGGGCTGGAAGGCTCTTTTGTTTAAAAAGGCAGCGGCTGGAGAGCGGAGATTGCTATGCAACAGCAACACCTCAGGCAGAAACCCTGCAGCCCGCTGGGAGAGGGAGGGAGAGGAGGGTTGAGTGGTCAGAGGGTCCCCTCGGAGGTCGCGCACTAGGAAAACATCACTGCATCTCCCATAGGTATGCCTGACCCAAGGTAGTTCAACTCTGGGTTTTGCCATTTCATGGCACCTATTTTGAAAGGTTTAAAAGGGGAAACAGATAAATTTACAAGGGGGAGAGTAAGGACCATTATGCCACTATTGGTAGTCCTCAGCTTGCAACAATTCGTTTAGTGACCGTTTGAAATTATAACAGTATTGAAGGAAAGTGACCAGGGATGGCCGTTGCAGCATCACCAGGATCACGTGATTTACATTCGGATGCTTGACAATTGGTTCACATTTGTGAAGGTTGCAGTATCCCAGGGTCATGAGAACATCTTTTGCTAACCTTCTGGCAAGCAAAGTCAATAGGGAAGCCAGGTTCACTTCACAACCATGTTACTACTTTAGCCACAGCAGTGATTCATTTAACAAATGTGGCAAGAAAAATAATAAAATGGGACAAATCTCAGTAACATAAATTCTGGGCTCAGTTCTGGGGTTGTAAGTTGAGTCCTCAACTTGTACCTACCTGTAGTTCTGATGACTGTTTTCTAGTATCTGATTCATAGAAGCTGTGTGTTAAATACAAGGCAGAGGATATATTAAGTACTTTATTTTCCTGCCCATCCTTGTGGACTTCCTGGCTGCAGCTGATGTGATACTAAATGCCAATCACTGGAGGCTTTCAAAAAGAGTTTGGGTGCCATTTGTCAGAAATAATGTAGGGTCTCTTGCTTGGGCAGGGGGTTGGACTAGATGACCTACAAGGTTCCTTCCAATTCTGTTAATATGATAATCTTTAACAAATGTAGCTGTACCCGAACACACCTGTAAGTGGATCATAAGCTTCCTAACAGACAGGAAGCAGCAGGTGAAGCTAAGCAAAATCACATCAGATACCTCTACAGTTAACACAGCCCTCCCCACAAGGCTGTGTGCTCTCTCCACTTCTCTCTATATACCAACGACTGTACCTGAAAAGATCCATCTGTTAAAGTATTGTAGTTTGCAGATAATACAACAGTGATTGATCTCATTCGAAACAACAATGAATCCGCATACAGATGGGAGGTTGAACAACTAGCCTCGTGGTGTGACCAGAACAATCTGGAACTGAACACACTCAAAACCATAGAAATGGTGGTAGATTTTAGGAGAAATCTTTCTGTACTACCACCTCTTACAATACTAAACACAGTATCAACAGTAGAATCCTTCAAATTTCTAGGTTCTATCATATCACAAGATCTAAAATGGACATTCTAATACCAAAAATGTCATCAAAAAAGCACAACGAAGAATGTTCTTTCTGCGCCAACTCAGAAAGCTTAAACTGCCCAAGGAGCTGCTGATCCAGTTCTATAGAGGAATTATTGAGTCGGTCATCTGCACCTCTATAACTGTCTGGTTTAGTTCTGCAACCTAACAAGACAGACACAGACTACAGAGGATAATCAGAACTACAGAAAAAACAATTACTAGCGTTCCGTATTACTCTGCCTTCCATCAAGGATGTGTATACTGCACATGTCAAAAAGAGGGCTGGGAAAATACTTAAGTACCAGTCACATCTTGGACATGGATTGTTTCAACTCCTACCCTCAAAACAACGCTATAGGGTATTGCACACAAGAACAACTAGACACAATAGCTTTTTCCCAAATGCCATCACTCTGCTAAACAATTCCCTCAGCACTGTCTAACTATTAAGTCTGCATTACTATTATTCTCATTGTTCCATCACCCACCCACCCCACTATGACTATAACTTGTTGCTTGTATATTTATGATTGTCTCTAGTATGATTTGACTGCTTATTTGTATCCCAAGATTAGCATTAAATGTATCTTATGATTCCTGATTAATGTACCATTTCCTTTAATGTACACTGAGAGCATATGCACCGAAGGCAAATTTCTTGTGTGTGCAATCACACTTGGCCAGTAAAGAATTCTATTCTATTCTATTCTAAATGCTACATTGGCTTGATGGAACAAAGTTATTCACTTCAGAGCATATTACAACATAATGTAACATATTGTTACATTATCTTATAATATAAAGAATAGTATTCCCATCAAATTCCAACTCTTTATAAGCTATTTCCGTGCAGGATTCCTCAATGCTTTTAACAATGACCATGCTTCAAATCAGTGGTAGAATTTTTTTTTTTTACTATTGGTTCTGTGGGTATGGCTTACTGGGCGTCGCTGGGGGGGGGGGTATCATGTGACTGGGTAGGCAGTTTCTGTAAGCAGGCTAGATTAGGCTAGTAACACCAGAATATTTTTTCCTGCCTTCCTTACAGCATTAAACCTATAAAGTGGAAAAAAAACAAAAGGTTCACACTGGTTTTCCGAACTGCTTAGAAAATTTACTACGGGTTCTAGCAAACCTGCTAGAACATGCTGAATTTCACCTCTGCTTCAAATGTACTACCTTCATTGGAAAGGCTGAGATACATTCAGATATGTATCGTTCTTGAAATAGCCCATGGAATGTATATCATATTTAAACATTAGCAGAGCCAATGTTTTATGACATTTTAGCCCATTTGAGGTACCTTGAAAAGATTCTGTCCTACGATGTACTATTTCTTCCAGTTACAAGGGTTAGTTTTATTATGTCCCAAAGATGCTTTTTCACAAGGCAACTGGACTTTCTTATTTTTCTTTGAAGATATTTTGCTTATCATCCAAGAAGCTTCTTCAACTCTTGCTAGATAGTAGGGAATGGAAGGATTTAGATTCCTTGAAGACAGCTGGTCATTTGCATTCTTTTAGAGTGTCATTGAGGCCACTTGGAGGTTTATCTGTGACCTCAAGATCACCTCAGTAGTGCAAAATAGGTGTGACGCTTTCTTGGAACTGCTGAAAGGACTGCTGTAGACTGGAGATAGAGGATGTCATATCCCATAGAGGCCATCTATGTCAAAACTGAACAGCCCTTTCTTGACAGAGGAAGAGGGATACAGCCTCACCATCAGCTTTAGTAGTATATAGATGAAGTGTGTGGCCAAAGGGCATCCAATTTGGTGTGTACAGCCTGCCGTGCCATTCATTCAGATTTGGTGATACATATCAGAAGCTGTTGTATAAGTGCATTGTTTCTATTGATACCTCCATTCAAATACATGTGTCTTCTCTCAATTCTTTACATGTAACTGTCTGCAACTGGGCATCAGCTTCTCCCCACATACTCTTCTGATGCTAAAACTTAGGTTTGCAATTATGTCTTTTTAAAAAATTGGCAGAATTATTCATTAACTTGTTTAATCCCTGTTAAGCAAGATGCACACTTAGTGCTATGCCCTGCTGACACATTTAACCATAGGATATGAATAGACCTGAATAGACCAGGTTCTCTTAACCCATCAAATTATATCAAAGTTCTCATAACATATCAAGCAGCTTTCCTGCTTGATAGAGGGCACCCACAATAAACTGTTCCTCTTAATTGCTCCAATACAACCAAAATCTTTTTTTATTCTAAGTTAGGAAAGTAAGGCCAACTTTCAATTTCTTCTCTTAATTCACTCTTCTTTACATGAAGCCTGGGAAGTAATCAAAAGCCCACCAACTTCACTGAAAGTCTTCTATTCTGAAGAATAATCACATTTAAGGGATTGCCTCAAAGGTGGCAGGATCAGCTTTGGAGAGAGTAAGTCTCTCTCCATTAGCAGTCTGCATCCCCAATCATGAAATCCAAGGTGCCTTCTGTGGAACTATGGCTGGAATCAATCCAGGCAGGCTGACAATTTCCTTTATGGTAATTGAAGGAACCCTGTTTTAATCATGGTCCTTCAAGTCAATATGAGTTCAGATAACAAGAAATTGTAGAACTAAAATGATCCTAAAGGAATCTCCAGAACTGGGGGATTAGGTCTCAGGAAGGTTAAAATGAAGCCTCCAACCCATGCTGCTAGACCTTACCTCCCCCACCT
Source organism: Myanophis thanlyinensis (assembly GCA_017656035.1). NCBI lineage: Eukaryota > Metazoa > Chordata > Lepidosauria > Squamata > Homalopsidae > Myanophis > Myanophis thanlyinensis. Next base: position 11,371 of record JAEANM010020002.1, read on the forward strand.
TTTTTTTTTTTTACAGAGAAAGACAGGGAAATTATGCAAAGCATGGATGAGGATCTTTCTGATCCCCTTAAAAATGGCTCAGCTCTAAATTACATGGTGGGAGGGGGACAAGTGGGCTGTAAGAAGGAGTCTTGTGCCTAATTGCCTCTCCCTTGGCCAAGTCAGGTTTATTTTCACATTCAGGCTTTCTTTGGTTGGGCTTTCTCACCACCTCAAATTAGGTCCAGTTGTTTTGTTTTTTTAAAAAGTTTCTCTGACAAAGAGTGTCCCAATTCCTTTACATAATTTCTTTCCAATGTTCCCTTGTGTTGTAAAAGAATAAAAAGCAAGAATAGCCCTATTTGACCATTCATTGAGCACCATCTGGTGGCCAATTCTATACAGGGCATTGAAACAAGTAGCAATGGCATAAAATTCTTCCTCTGCTTCACCTTTCAATCCTGTAGGCACGTGGTGGCAAACCTATTGCACGGGTGCCACAGGTGGCACGCAGAGCCATCTTGCTGGGCACACAAGCTGTCGGGCAATTTACCTCCAGCTGAGCATGCACGTACAATTGCACATACATGCATGCATGATTGCAGACCCAGCTGGTCTTTGGGCCTCAGCTATGCATGTGTGCAATTGCAACAGGAAATCCAGCTGGTCTTCGGAGCTCTTCTGCACATGCAAACGATTGCTCATGTGTGCATGAGTGTCTGCATGCAGCGCATGTACATTGCATGTGCAAAATAGGATAGCCCAGTTGCAACCCTTTCTGGATCGGGGCGCTCTTCGCACGGTCACTTCTGCCCTGGTGACTTCCCGTCTGGATTATGCCAATGCTCTTTACATGGGGCTCCCCTT